>JAOBYJ020300029.1:0-15751 GCA_025403565.2 Palythoa heliodiscus | reverse complement strand
ACTTGGGGATAATGTAAATAAAACAGTGAATGTCCAAGTTAAAGGTGAGAGTATACTTTTTTAACTCTTTTCAAGCCATAGCTCATGAGTTATAGTAGTGGTTGGGGAATCAGAATGGCACGGGTAAGCATTAGAAAATATTATCTCAAATTTGATAGGTGCATTGTTAACTTAATTCTCAATCATCTTAATGTTGCTAAAAGTTTCTTGTTCGACAGGCAATCAAAATTGCTTCAATGTGTGATTTTATTTTTGAGTGCTGGCACAAATTCAGAAACAAGCAGCAGAACACATGGCTATCCGAGTTTGTCTAGAATAACTAAAACATGACCGAAAATGAGAAGGCCTTGATAATCTTGAAAATGTTTGACTAAAGAACAGAAATAAAGAAAGGGAATGAGAAAAGGGCAAAGACATGAGGCTAAGAAAACTTTGCTGAAAAATAAATTAAATAAAAATAGAAAATGGACAAGAGTGTTAAGTTCTAAGTTTAGCAAACTGACTGCATAAAATATTTTTGAGTCCCTTATACCCACCAGTAATAAGATATAAAAAAATTATTAATTATTATACTGCTGGGTAAAATTTAGAAATATCAGCAAGCCTTACCATAGCTGAAAACCAGAAAGAAAGGAACTATAGGCTATCAGAGACAACCACACACAGGGTTGTTATTATTGCAAAAAAAGTCATATTTTTCCATAAAATGGTCTCATAATTTTGAATTGTCATAGATGTAAACTCTTCATCAAGTATTTTATGTTCACCCTTGCTCCACGAGCTCATCACAGGATACCTTTGATTGTGCAGTTAAACCCAACCTTGATACAAAATTTACAGACTCACCAGTCACTTGTTATAGTTTATTATTATAATTTCTATTATTATTATTATTATTATTATTATTATTGTTATTATTGTTATTACAGTGATAACGATGATGATAAAATATAATTATTTTAAAGAGTTACAATTGTAGTTTTCAGGTTAGTTTAATGCTATCCTTTTCTGTTTCCCTAAAGCTATTGAACCTCCAAAATTGTCGTGGAAGCAAGCAGGAATAACAGTATTTGAGCACAACTACACCACAGTAAGATTACAGTGCCAGTTGGAGAAAGGAAATCCTAAACCTGAATTTTCCTGGATGATAAATTCAAAGCCATTACATCCAGTAGATACTGGAACTCCTGATTGCAAAAATTTGCGAGATGGATGGTATTTTGTTGGAGATTCCAAGCGAGAAGTAATTATTTGTGGAAAGCCACTCAATTATGAGAAATATTCTGGTCTCTATACATGCAAAGCAAGAAATGATGAGGGAGAAGATGAAATTTCTACTGAATTAAACATCCTAGGTAAGGGATAACACAGAGTAGACCCTGACTTTAACAGTATGAATAAGAATGATATGATTACTTGTGACTACAGATTTTATATTTATATCATTCAAAAGTTTTGGTGTCATCTGCAATTTCAAGCAAAAGCAAAGATTTGATCGTTAGCAGAATGTACTTTAGGTTTCTGTGTTTTGTTCTTCGTGTAAGAAAAATAAAGCAGCCCAGATTCTAAAATGAATAGATCTGTTGGGTGTGGTTGTGGCCTTGGTTGATAAAACTTGAATGTTGAAAAAATATGTGGTAAGATGTCTGCCTTCAAACCACAAGGTCCCAAGTTCAGATCTCGGGCCTGCCGAGTGTTGAAAATTTGTGTGACCGTCTTTCTGCCAAAGTTGACTTAGCTTTCCATCCTTGCAGGAACGGTAAAATGTGCAGCAGCTTCTTCTGGGGGCGAACCTGTGATGGATTAGTGTTCCATCCCGGGGGAGTCAATGACTCTCATCTGCTTAACACTACAGAAACCGGAGATAAGCACTGGCTCCAGTGGGCCACTTAGGCTTCCAAAAGAATTTAGCTATTAGATTTTCCATCAATGCTTCTTTTTGGAATTGTTTAAGGCTAAGATTAGGATGTTTTGATGAATGCAAAGAATTGTGTGAAAATATTTTGCAAATTTAGCTTTGGCAGTTATTTTATTTAGCTGGCACTGTAACTCATCGGTGTGCATAATCTATGGGCAAGAAATGGTCCTTCGGACTTTGCTGCACTTTCAAGTTATACTTAATTACATAATTAGTTTTATGCATGATGATGATGATGATGATGATGATGATGATGATGATGATGATGATGATGATGATGATGATCCAAAGGCACATTTTAATATCTTCAGTTGAGGATGCTTTTGTGAGTAGCATCTTTATAAAAACTACAGTCAAGTATTTCAGTTTGTAGTTTGAACACTGGTCTCATACTAGTTCTGGCAACCCCTGGTTAACCCTGAAAATTTCCAAAAAAAACTACATTTAAAAAAACAACCAGTGACGAATAATACATTTTTTATTTATTAATTGTAGATGACAATCAGAATTGATGACTTTCTGTTGATTTATACAATGGTAACCAATGAAGATTTTGTGAGCTTGGTGAGATAGTTTTTCGTTTAGTTCAAAATGCCCAGGAAAAGTACGGGTGAAAAAACAAAAATTAATAAACCTGAAAAGCCCCTAAGTTTTCACATTTCGGAGGTATACAAATTCTAAATTCACTTGTACTTTAAATGTATATCTTTTTTAATTTTAGTGCAATTACATATAACACAATTTGTAATTGCTTTTAGGACCAGCTACAATTCAACATCCAGCGAAAAAAGAGACCAGAATCCTTGTCGAGCAATTGAAATCCCTCAATGTAACTTGCAAGGCAAGAGGAAATCCCCCACCAGAAATTCAGTGGTGGAAAGGTCCAAAGTTAATAAGGAAAGGAAAAGGGAAAGATGGGGTTCGGCTTGTGTTCAAATCTGTTGGTGAGGCAGATTTTGGCAATTACTCTTGTGTGGCAAAGAACTGGTACTCTGATCGGCGATTTGTGATGATAGATAAAGGTATGTTAATTAAATAGTCCTGAACTTAAATACACTGGATAAATTTCGAGAAAGTTTTGCATGAGCTTTCAAACTCTGCTGAGTCCTTGGTCACATGACTGGTCGTGACGTCAACTTTGGAAGTCTCTAAATTTATCCAGTGTATTTAAGTTCAGGACTATTTTATTATCATATTCCTGGATAGAAAGGTATGTTGATGAATAATTTGTGATAGCTTTTTTTAATCAAACGACATATCTTAATCCGTGCAAGATATTTGCACTAAATAGTACTTTATTGTTAACCGAAAAACTAAAGGAAAAGAAACTTTCGAACTCAATCAAAACTTGCACATGCTTCCATGCGAGTTTTTCATTAACGTGCACACACAAAAATCATGAACATTAGATACTGCTAACTAATACTAATTCATACAGAAACCTGTTTTTCATTGTTTAATTATCACTATTTAGTGCTAGAATTTAGAATTTGTTTCACGGGTTTAGTGTGAGCACTCAATTTGGCATTAAAATCAACCATGAATATTTTATTAGATAAACACTCCCACATACACTATTAGTTCCAAATTGTTGCAGGGGTTTAGTGCGTGTACTCTAAGTGGTTTTGAGACGTAAGAATTGTGTGTATGTGAGGAAATGCTAACTCGACCACTTCACAAAAGTGATTTTTCTGCCAAACATAATTTGACCCCGTTATAAGCCTACTTATCATCATGTTCCTGGATTGGAACAGGTGTTTAGCATTGTTGGTAAGTGTGACCTCGTTATAAGCCTACTTATCATTATGTTCCCGGATTGGAACAGGTGTTTAGCATTGTTGGTAAGTGTGACCCCGTTATAAGCCTACTTATCATTATGTTCCCGGATTGGAACAGGTGTGTAGCATTGTTGGTAAGTGTGACCCCGTTATAAGCCTACTTATCATTATGTTCCCGGATTGGAACAGGTGCTTAGCATTGTTGGTAAGTGTGCTGCTTTCAGTACTGGAGGACCCCAGTTCGATTGTCAGCGACTCCAGCGTCTCTTTTGACTTTCCTTTGATTTGTACTGCTTTAACTTTAAATGCCAGTAAAAAAAGGAACACTGGAAAAGAGAGGGAGTAAAGGCCTCTCACATAGCCACAAGGTTATAAGTTTCTAAGGTTTACCTTCGTAAAAGAAGGTCTCTTACTTTAAATTTTGCTCATCTTAGCTCCTCGGGGGCTTCCCCCCCCCCTCCCCCAGCACCTTGTGACGCAGGGGGATTAATTGACAGCTGGAAGCC
The DNA here is from genome assembly GCA_025403565.2 of Palythoa heliodiscus. Lineage (NCBI taxonomy): Eukaryota > Metazoa > Cnidaria > Anthozoa > Zoantharia > Sphenopidae > Palythoa > Palythoa heliodiscus. The sequence goes on along the minus strand of JAOBYJ020300029.1, from coordinate 11,549 downwards.
AATTTTATTAATACTTAACTCAGACTTTCGAGTAGTTAAGGAATGTAGTATCCTTTGAATAACTGAATTTGTTGTATGGCGTTTTTAGTCACAGTCGATGGTCCACGAGCCAGTCAGCTCAAAAGTGAACACATTATTGGACTCGTTCTTGGTTGTGTGCTTTTTGTTGTACTGGTAGTTATTATTACCTGTTTCGTATGGCGGCGACAGAAGAAGAAGATGGACCTTTACTACATGAGGGCAGCTGGAATGAACAACTATGAGGTATTTAATTGGGTTGTTTATTACCAAGCAAAATGTTTGCCTTTTGCGTAGATCTCAATCGCAGACAGATTTCTATTATAGAGTAATGAAATCATTAATGGTGTCTTGTTAAACAGCAACCAATAAGCTAGTTTGACAAACAATTGAATTGGTCAGCAGATAAGATAAAATGTTAGATAAAAACTATTCTTGTGGTTGTTGAAATTAATGGTTTCATTTGTCATAGTCCATAAAGAGGAGATCATGCTTTTGAGTGTTAAACCATTATTATCAACTCCTCATCCCGTACCCAGTGTGAAATATTAAATTATAACTTTCCAAACTTTCAGTTGATTATAGAACCCATGAGGTTGTGTGATAGTTACACCACAGCTTTCACTAAGTTTTCAAGTGGGTCACCAGGGTAAAATGAACTGTGGCTAGGGGTGTTCAATTCATTGATCAATTATAGTAATTTTTGATACCTGTAACACAAAGCAAAACTCGGTCTGCACCTTACAAAACTGAGACCAGAAGGAGGCAATTTAAAACCAAATATTCAGCTATAAACTGAATCCTCTGGTTTCTCATCACGGAACTTTGGACAAGACTTTAGTTACTATATTAAAGATAAAGATCCGATTCTGATAACTATTACTGCATTTACTTCAGTTACTGATATTGAGATGCATAGTGTACACTTTGATTATACTGCATTATCGTGTCAGAAACAAGGAGAAAAAAATGCAAACCTCAATATAAGAACTTTAGTTATTTGGCTTTGGCACTATAATTTGAAAAATTACTGTCGTTTATTAAATGTTAATGAAAGTCCTAGGTGAACAGGTACATCATTGTACAGTGCAGTATAAGAGTAACCACATCATGACATGTACTGCTAACAGGCATCCGTTCATTTGGTACTTTTGTTTTCCCCAGCTTGATCCAGACCGTACCATTTTGGAGCAAGTTAATGATATTCCTTACGATCTTGATTGGGAGTTCAGGGAGGACAGATTGATTCTTGGCAAGGCCCTGGGCTCTGGAGCTTTTGGCCAGGTTGTCAAGGCAGAGGCAATCGGAATCTTGGCTTTTAACCCACGTGACAAAACCAGTGATGCTTTTAAGCGCCGCTCGAAAATCCGACGCTCTGTTAAGTTCAGTAAAATGGAACAAGAGCCTCAGCACTGGAAGTTTGCCAAAACCACTGTGGCTGTGAAGATGTTGAAAGGTTCCTTGAAAGTTATACTTTAAATTTTTGGGCGCTTTTCTTGGGCAGCTGATAATTTGCATTTAGTAGATGTACTTTCTTCAATTAACCCACCTTTAGCCAGTAAAATTTTCCCGTTCCTGTTACTTTTCATATATACAAAGTTTGAACACCATATTTTGGAAAGGGTGTGATTTGTCCTTTTTTTGCTGTGTCATATGGTATAGTGATTGGCATCCTTCCGTCTCGTGAGACGATGGGTAGTCTAAAACTTTCATTTAAAGTTAAGCTGTTTACTAAGGTGCATTTTATCACGGAGTTTAAAGAGATTGGAAATAAATTCTCGGAAATTCAGTAGCATAAAAAAGAGTGGTCAAAACTAAAACAAACTAGGGTCTCTTTCTTCTACAATAATAAGAAACCTCAAGATCCAGAGAGCAAGTTGGTTTTGATAAACTACCCTTGCATAAGACCAAGTACAAACCATCGATAGAGGCAGATACTTGCCACTTTGCAAACTTGACCCTTTTTTGTCTATTACAGAAAACGCTGGTGAAAGTGAGTACAGAGATCTTGCATCTGAGATCAAGATCATGATCCATATTGGTGAACATCAGAACATCATCAATATTCTGGGTGCTTGCACTCAAGGGAAGAAGTTAATGTTGATCATGGAGTTCGCTATGCATGGCAGTTTGTTGCACTTTCTTCGTGAACGTCGACCTGTTTATCGTCCAAGCTGGACGAAGACCGTGAATGACCCAAAGCAAGAGTATACACTTGTGGACCTGGTCATGGCTGCCTTTCAGATTGCCAGAGGAATGGAGTTTCTTGCATCAAGAAAGGTGAGTATTGCAGGGTTCTTGCTACTCCTTAAACTCCTTCAAACGTCTTACAGTAAATGCAATTCTCTTTTTTTTCAAGGACGCTTGAAACGCTCTTAACTGTTAGAAATTTAGTTCGGACTCCTTGAAAACACCGTGAATTTCAATCGAGCTCAACAACTTTTTGGGCCACTTCTTAGCGTGAAAAATAATACATCCTCTTTCTTTAAAGCACCGCTCACTTGTACCTTTTCAATAGATTTATGCATGACTTGAAGCGAATAGTTGTGATACCACTTCAAATAAGATTTGTAAGAGTATCACGTTTTATTCCTTAACGTTTTGTGGCTACCAGCCTCGATGAGGCGAAGCCACTGATGCTATGGCATGTGTAACTAAGTCCATCCGTAACCCTCTGATGAAACATGAAGCACGAGTTTTTGATATGGCTTCTCAGTCGAGCATAAGAATTTCTTTAAAATAATAAACTGGAAATCAAGACAAAGTGTGAGAATGCAATCCCCATTATATTTACGTGGAAATTATTCATATCGGACTGAATTTCGATTATTTTAAATTTAAACAAGGGCTCTATTACGTTCGAAGTGTATGGAAAGATTGGTAAATCACGGCGTATGAGATTTTGGTATGATTGCTCAATCTGATATGAGAATTTTTTCAAATATCATAAATAAACTCGTAAAAAAACAAGGTGTGAGAATGTAATGCCCATTATTTACGTGGAAATTAATCACATCGGACTGGGTTTCAGTTGAGGACGAGAATTTCTTTAAAATAATAAACTGGCAATCAAAATAAATTGTGAGAGTGCAATGCCCATTATATTTACGTGGAAATTATTCTATGAAAACGAAGACTTATTCAGCCAATTGTTTTTGTCCAAGGTAGCCACATGCAGTCCTCGACTACCTACTTTTTCATTCTTACCTCAAGACGAACGTATTTTGGACCCTTTCAAATTTGCACCTTCAGTTTTTAAATAACATCAAAAACAAAAAAAACCCGTCGGTTAACTAACTTTGGCATTGAATAGTCGTTTCACTCTCGTGTTTATTGAAGACCCTGATAAACCGTTATAGCATCATATTTTAATTATGTGAATTATAATATAATCTTAGTGTTAAAAACGTCTCAACTAACTAAGCAAACTTGGTAAAAAAATTAACTAAAGAACAACTATAATTATGATTAACTATCTAACCAATTAACTAACCAAATAAATACTGTAAACCAACTCAGAAGTCAAATAACTAATTATTTTATATAAGTTTTTCAGATCCCGATGATGATGATGATTATTGATGATGAATGATAACATCAGTTTATCATATAAAAACTAGTCATTAATTTTAATATTTTGTATATCTTTAATTTTATTTTTAATGATAAATATTTGTAAGTACTGATAGTATTCGCTAACACCGCAATGCAATGCAATGAAGTGCATTTTGTAATTGTAGTGCATCCATCGTGATCTGGCTGCACGGAACGTCTTAATAGGACAAGATTACGTGATGAAGATTGCAGATTTTGGTTTAGCACGAGATATTTACAAGAATGATGAGTATGTGAAGCAAACGAGTGGATTGTTGCCAGTAAAGTGGATGGCCTTGGAGTCTTTGTTTGATCGAACCTATACAGAAAAGAGTGATGTGTAAGTGGTTCTCATATCAATAAGATGCTAGTGCCCTTATTTTAATAATTCGATAATTATTTTGTTAGATGCTTGAAGTTAGAAGGGTGGACGGGCTACGAGACTTGAAAAACTTCAAAAAAGACTATACTTGTGTTTCACCCACTCTCTAGACATGCAAAAGACTGATGAAGCGGCCATGATGGAGCCCTAAACAAAAGAAATTATCAAAGTTCTTTAGTTTAAGGGCACCAACCAGCAATAATAGTGCTTGTAATTGAACAGTCATTCTTGGTACGGTGCCTTGGTATTACATTGGGCAAAGTTAGTAGAGTGGACTGGTTATGAAACTTAAAAAACTAGAAAGAAGATTACAATGCTTCTTTGTTTCATGTTGTATACACGGTCACAGTTATGATCTTTTGTTGTAGGTGTGATTGCCTCTTAGTTTATTGGCCGTTTCCTTATTTACATCTGAAAACCTATTGCAATCTGTGCACGATCAACGTCATATTTCAATAGGAAAAGAGAGAACATAAAGATAGAACAAAGAAAGCCACCCGGTTTCCCAACCATTTAACTCTACTAACTATGTATTGAGTATTTAGTCCTTGCATTTCAAGACTTCTTGTAATAAAAATTATGTGTATTGTTATATCAAGGCCATATAATAATAAGGACGAAAAAACAAAGTTTTCGAGTTTCTTTACTTACCTCATCTACCAAGAGTATAATTGTAATTTATGACAATTAAAATGGAAGCATTTTGCAATGTAGAATACAGTGGAGTTCTTAAAATGATAAGTGGGAGGTGTTTTTCTACTTAAGAGTATAATTACATACATTTTCCATCTTTGTTGTAAATTTCTTTTTCCTTGTTATTTTGCGTTGAATTGAATGGCCCACCACATAGGCAGATCTACTCGATATTTAGACGCTGCCTCTTGTAGTCGGAGCATCCTTTACGTGAAACAGCTCGAAGACAGACTGGGTTTTGTATTGTCAATGGTCTGCATCAGCTTTGCTTCGTCTTCTTACAGCATCAATATTCCTTCTACTATTTATTGGTCCAATTCACTTTAAGATAAGCGAAAAAACTACCTTGCTCGAACAATCCATCTCACCACTGTTAAATATTTAGTAACTTGAATTATTCTGCACTAACTCACCTGAGCACAATTTGAAATAATAAATTCTAATTGGATACTATTTTGGACTACTACTAAGCGCTGGTGTGAGTTACTTTATAAGGTGGTACATTCACTTAAATCAATATTTTGAATTTGTTTCAGTTGGGCATTTGGTATTGTGTTATGGGAAATCTTTACCCTCGGTGGTACTCCTTATCCAGGTTTACCAACCGAAAATCTTCTTGACTTCCTGACTGAGGGTCGAAGAATGTCGCAACCCGAGCACTGCCCATTGGAAGTGTATGCCATAATGAGAGACTGTTGGATGCAAGATCCAGAGTCTCGACCCCATTTTCAGACCCTTGCAGAACACCTTGGAAAGATTTTGGAAAAGAATGTCACTAAGGTTTGTTGGTTTCTTTACTTCTTGTGCCTTTGACTTTTTTCCAATTACTTTTTGTATGCTTATATTTGTTCATTTCTCATAAACAAAGCTAATGAAATTGTTATTTCGCTGGATCTGCAGAATATACTGCACTTGCTTGATAGTCCCAGATCGTTTTTTGTTGCTTTTGGTACAAGAACTATCGACAGTCAACATCATTCTTCATTTTATAACTTTTACAGTAGAGTTAGAACTTATCTGTAACTGCTCACCAATCCTAAGCTCGTGTAAATCAAGTGAAAACTTGTAATGCCTTTTGCGCCCCACCATTATTTCCCACACCTCAAGAACTCGTCTATTACGCCAATTCCCATTCGTCCGTAACATCTCAATTGAATCCTATGCAATCGAATGGCCTGTTTTTTGTACGTGTTTTGTACGAGATATATCGGAGAAACAAAAAGGCAGCTGGGCACAAGAGAAGGGGAGCGCAAGAAGGCTTTTTACAACGAAGAAAGTAAAAATTCTGCTGTTGCGTAACACGGAGAAAAAACATGCCATTCAGTTGTATGAGATCAATAGACCTCTTGCGATGGCCTCAATATTTTCCTAATACAGTCCTCCCGGGAATTAAGGTTGTTTGTTTCAGATGCGGCAATGATAAAAACACGAAAGAATGTTCTCCTTAAACAAACTATCTTATTTCCCAAGAGGACTGTATTGGGAAAACATTGAGGCCATCGAAAGAGGTCTATTGACATACTGCGCACAAAATAGGCGCGGTAGACAAGTTCTGGAGTCGTGGGAAATCAGTGTTGGCGAATAAAATCAAACCGGGACGATGGTTGGCATCTCCTAAAGGAATATTTAAACTTGACTCTCAAAGAACAAACAGTTTAGCATTTTTTTGGTTTTTAATGCGTTGCCTCTTCTAAATACTTTATCACTTTCCCTGACGAAGAATGAAGGGCGATCGAAACGTCGGGACAATTTAAAACACAGTTTTAATCAGTTTTTAACCAAAGTAACTCAGTAAATTTTTTGCAATTTTTTTTAACAATGAATCCCATATATTAAATGGAAATATGTTATTTGTTGTAATTATGTCCCTCGTAATTGCATCATTGAAACAATGATTTGATTGGTAGCAGATGATAAGAATGTGGGTAATACTAAGACGTCAAAAATGGAGATGATTTTAATTTATGTTAAAGATTCGGTAGTAATGATTCAAATGATGTAAAACGTGTTGATGATAATATGGTACTGCTACGTACATAGTGTCTCTTGGTCTTTCTTGTTAACTCTCGTCCATTTTCACACTAACCGTGCACTCTAGGACAATCCCTACATTATTCTGGCCATAGAAGAGAGCGAAACAGGCAATAATTACTACTTGAACCCTGTCGATGATCCAAGACTATCTGTAAACAAGCCATCTACTAGCAACTACTACGAATCACCGAGTCCCCTTAACTTCGAACCTATCGACAGTCCACACCCTGTAGCTACAGGTGGCCCTCGCGGGTAAGTATCACCATCTTTAGCACCTATCCTATGAATTAGTTACTTCTGAAATGAATTAAGTAGCGAACGGGCATGATTATGATTTATTTTCTTGATAGTACAAAATGTCTTGTTTACCTGTGTTGAGACATGGTCATCATAGCTCAAAAGTTTAGTCCTGTTCTCTTTTGATGTCTTCAGTTATTGCAACGCAAGAGTTTTGAAGAAAATTGGCAACCGATTCACATTTTTACATTCTGTACCGCTTCTATCTTTTTACAAGATGCCAATTTTAAATCCCAATGCTAATCTTTTGGGTGAGGGCGAGAATGTCATACCAGAACACCACCTGAACTGATTTTCCCCATCAATTTTATCGCTTCGGTTTGTGGTAAATTTCGAGGTCTGTTTCTTTTTTCTGACAGGTACGACTCGCCCCTTCCCAGTCTGCCACCAGCTCTGCCTGACCATGAACCTGATAGTGAAGTAACAGACTACCCTCTTCCTCTCCCACCCGTCCCTCCCAGCTATGACGAAGCCTTGGCTGGTGAGCAAGACAGCGCTGTGCGTGAGAAAGCTCAGTTGGCTGAGGAAGAAAAGAAGAGAACGGCCGAAGCTCCTGTAAGAGAAGGAAGTAAAAGTTCAGCAGACGAGGGAATCGGACTGGACGAGAATGGCCAGAACGATGATGATGATGATGGTGAGGTTAATGAAAGAAGCCAACTGTTGGCACCTTCTCCAACTACACCGACCAACGCCATGGAGATGCAAAAAACTGGAAATGGCGCTACTCGAATTTTGCCCAACCATCGCGCAATTAGCACGATATCTATGGAATCAACTGTGTAGAAAACGTGAAAGAGACAATAGAAAAAAGGCGATGATTGACTACACAGATAACTTGTCGCTGTTTTCACAGAAAGGAAGAAAGAATTACTGGACTGGACGTTAAGTTGGTAGTGGTGTCAGTGAAAGAAAAAAGATCAGTTAAGATACAGTAGTGAAATCATGAATTTTTACCACTGACTAGGTTGAGAAAACAGGAAAGTTTTTGCAGCGATCTCCAAAGTGCCAATGTTTTCTTACAAAACTAAGAAAGTTGAATAAGATGATGGTATTCAATGGCCAGTTGTTTTGCAGAAGCTACAGACCGACTGGAAAACGATTAGTTATCAATTTTCGGATTCGTGCAGCAAGTACGTGCTTGCCAACGCATTCCTATAGAATACAATGCTTTCAAAAAGCTTACGGATGGTGTAATCACCTTTATACAATTACATACCTAGTTGATAAGGCTTAAATTACAATTGAACGTTGGAAAGTTTGACCTGCTTTAATTTAAAAACAAGGTGGTTTACAGAGTATCATATCCTTTCCCTATTACAGGCGTTAATTCTCTAAGGGATGCTGATGAATACATACGTTCTAATCACGTGGTTCTATAAATGTATTTATTAAGCAAGTGGAGTTTTCACGATTTACGGGGTACTTTCCCACAAATTTCTGAAGTTCATGAAATTTTTTTTTTCTTCAGCAAAAAGCTTGAAGATTTCGAATAAATTTCCACCAACGAACAACGCCCTTTATTGTGAATAAAAATTTTGTAAGAATTCCTAGTTTTTTATGGTTTATAATAATTAAGGTAAAAATTAATCGAAGGCACCATTTCAAGCAGCGCTTCGTTTATGAGTGTTGCTTAAAACTAATGTTTGAATTGCATGCTTGTCTTTGTTGTGAAATATTTTCAAAAATACTTGAGATTCTGGTATAACCTTGACGGAATCTTTTGGAGTTAAGAACTTGAAAGGTTTACGAACGCGAAGTAGCGAGGCCAGTCAATATCCCGTCTCCACATCAAAGTAGTTTGGAATACACTTTTGTCTAGAATATAACAAAAATCTTTTTGATCTCTCTTTTTACGAAAGCGAAAAATCGAATTTCTTGTTCGTTATTTTCTAAAAAAAGAAATTTGCTCAAGGCGAAGAATATGATTGCCTGCGTATTTTTGTCTGTAGTAGAACTATACTGTGTGATACTTTAAAAACTCTGGTTTATATTGAATAAACGTTTAAATTTTACGCGGGTTTAAAGTAATAGAGGCGAGTCGTGTAATACTCTTCGACTGTTTCTCAAAGCGATTGCTTTTATATATACGCATTCAAACAAGACTTTCACTCAATTTCTTCAAAAAAAATTGAAAGGGAAACTTACTAACACTTTTATTGTTAAATATCTGTATGCAAGTTTTAACGAAAATAGAAATTCATCAAATGTTGTTAAAGGACCAAAATCATACAAATTTGTTTCTAATTCAGGAACGGAAAAAATTAATGTTCATCACATGTAGTAATATTTTTTGTGGCGGGCTTGGTGAGCCGGCAAGATGAAGCGAATTCCGTGTTCTGATTGGTTACCCGAGCGGGCAAGATAGATCCACCTTGCCTGCTCGGGATTTTCAGTAACAAAGTGAAATTCTTAGGCCATATAATAAATCTATCATTGCTCAAGCTTGGTCGGTCAAGATGGCTGCATATTATCCTCGTTCTTTTCTTTCGTTTTCATAGAACTCGACTTCGTCTTGGTGCATAATAACGCAAAAAAAAGAACTTGGCCAGTACCGGCCATCTTGACCTCATGCTTGTTTAATAATGCATATATCTTGGTAGTAAACTTTTTTCTCTGATCGGCACATCGCAAGTGTAGACACCTTAAGAATTTACTCAGAGAGCTTTGCCTGGTTCATTTATAAACACTGCATGTAGTATAGTAATAGTTAAGTTTATTAATAATCTGTTTATTAAGATTACGAATGATAGTCAATACCCCATGATCTGGAGAGAATAACTGTCAATACTTGATGTGTTTTTGTATAGATTATGTAACCCTGTGGACTACCAAGGCGCGACGGGGTTTGCTGGAGGGAAACATTTTACTGCAGAAGCAGTTTTTTTAAAAAATTGTTTTTTAAAGGTTTTTTTTTAAATCCGTTTTTTAATTAGTCTTTTTTGATAATAAATTAATTTAGATATTCAGTGCCATTGGAAAGTAGTAAAAAGGCTTTCTGAAAGACTTGTCATAATATTTTTAGGTTTCTTTTGTTTAAGTTATGTTGAATGTTTCAATTAAAATATCCAAATATTCTCTTCTACTACTACTTTTTGCAATGTGTTGTTGGTTATCACGACACAAGAAATGCATCGCCCTCTTTTTTCTAACCATACTATCCACGCCTTTGAGAAATACGTTATGCAAAGAGTTTTGGTATTCTAAGGTATCGCCACAATCATACTACGAAGGTGCAAGCATCATCAAGCACTAGAAATTTGTTTTACTATTCTTTGAATAGAGGTTAAGCTTGTTATTTTTGTTAGATATCAAATATTTTGGTAAATGCTAAACCAACTATCCCTCTCAGGGTCGGTGACTAACGCTAAATATATGCCTCGACGCATTACTCCTCGGTATATATCTACCACTACTCACCTTCCCTTGGGGGATAGTTGTTAATTAAATGCCTTAATCAGCGAGGACGACAACGCCAACAACGTTAGGTTGGATAACAGATATATCTTATTTGTTCTTTAACTCATTCTGTGGGTCATTAGGGTTTTTTTTCTTTCTTGGCTTAAATGGTTTTGTGAATAGGAAAAGAATAAATATTCCTACTTGATAGTATATAAATATTGAGACCATTTTGTTGTCAGGTCCTCGTAGTCCCTAGAACTCTAAAGATGGTCCTTTCACGTTCTGTTTTTAGCGACAACTACGTGCAGGTGTAGTTAATATTATTCTTTGGTGTTGGCGTCGCCTCCCTCAATGGTTAAAGTCCTTAATTAATGAGGCAAAGCTCCTACCTGAGAATGACCATAATGTTAATTTTGTATTTTTATTATGAATTTGTCAATATGTACAGCTAATTTATTATTATCGGCATTGGGATTAGTTTGATGTAATTTCAATAATGCGAACAGTCGCCTTGGTTTAGATATGATTGATTGGAATGTTGAGGTTGACTCTAAGTGTATGATGACAGCTGCTAGACGATTTGAAATAAATAAACCTCGCGCAAATGTAAAGGAAAGTATCAATTTTTATTACGTTTGGTAGATGATACTAATTCACGAAGTGCCGCAATATTTAACCTTCTCCTAACCATACTCTACCCCAACCCACCAAACCGGGCAGTTCATTTTTACTTTTACCCTGAAACCCTTGTCAAACGATGGCCTACCCCTTCGCACTAGAACAGTACTAGTTTAAACTTTTACCTTGAAAACGTCGTCAAACGATAGCCTACCCACCTAATCAGAACAGTACCAGTTCATTTGAACTTTTCCGCAGAAAACTGTGTCAAACCAGGACAGTGCTAGCTCATTTGCACTTACCCTGAAAAGAGTGAAAACCGTGTCAAACGATAGTCTACCCACCTAACCAGAACAGTACCAGTTCATTTGAACTTCTACGCTGAAAACTGTGTCAAACCAGGATAGTACTAGTTCATTTGCACTTATCCTGAAAAGAGTGAAAACCGTGTCAAGCGATAGTCTACCCACCTAACCAGAACAGTACCAGTTCATTTGAACTTCTACGCTGAAAA
>JAOBYJ020299056.1:0-10804 GCA_025403565.2 Palythoa heliodiscus | reverse complement strand
ACTTTAGAATCCTGAATCCACTCTCGGGTAGACAGAATATGTTTTGAAGATCTCGAAAAACCACCAACGTTATTCACAAGAGTTAATGCTGAACAAATAAATCTGCCAAAATGCTGATTTTCAGAAAAACAGAAGTCTGAAATCCAGCGGTTTGCGTTTAGTTTGGAGTCCGGATTCCATAGGGATGACATGGCCGGAATCCAGGACGGATTGGAATTTATAATCCAGAAGGTTGAAATCCAAAATCCATAACCTCTGTGCATCCTGGTCTTATTAGTTGAATCGTCAATTCTTATTCGGTTCCCTTTATTTAAACTGTTAACTATAATATTACCCGGCTTTAAACTCCAAACACGACAAACGCCGAATGTGTTGTTAAATTCTTCCATCTGAGCTCCATACTTTTTATCTAAGCAGTTTGGGAGAAATTGGTTTTCTAACTTCCACAACTTATTCCACTTGATCAATTCTACTGATGAATGCAAGCATAAGTTTGATTTCCTAGCGCAGTTGTGTTTCAAACAAGCAATTTTTTTCTTCACTTACGCCGGCCTTTACGTACATTGATATTCGCTAAAGAAAGGATATGAGAATGACAATGAGGTTGATTGGTGTATTGTAGAAATAGTCCTGTCATCCTCCAACATGTTTTTCGTTTACAGTTCTTCTTTTATTCTTTTCAACAGTAGACGCAAGTACTGTTTTATTCTTAATCACGGAATTGAAGTTTTAAAATGTCTAATCATCTGTAAAACAAAAAAAATGTGTTTTCTTATCAAACTTATACGTGGCCAAGAAATATGTTATCAATACAGTTATTCCAATCATTAATAAGTCTTAATCTAAGCTGTGCCTTAAGCAGCACATGTTACACGAGGCAATGTTTCGTGCAACTTGGCTCGCAACGCCATTGCCAGCTGACTAGTTGCATTAGCCATTGCAGCGTGTAACACCCGAGCATGCAATGGCTAAAATCATTGCGAGACAAGCTGCAGACATCGCTGCCGAAAGTAAAATCCAGCTCTACTTTTCGCAATGATTTTAGTCACAAAATTTCAAGTTGCAGGTGCCGTTGCGCTGTGTGAAATAGCCTGCAATGGCTAAATTAGTCGCATTTACGTACATTCGCAAAAAAACGGAAATGAGATTCCATCCACTGTGTCGTAAGAATAATCCTGTCACATCACCCTCAAACTTGTGCGTATTCGCCAAAACACGTCATTCGCCCACTGTTCTTTGATTTTTTTCCAAAGTGGACGGAATTCGAATACAAGTCAGATTAATTATAGAGGTGTTGAAATATAAAATCATTTCTTAAAAAAGATAATTCAATCTGTTTTCAAAGGAAACGAGATTGCGTCCAGTGAATTGTAAGAACCATCGAATTGTTCCTCTCAAAAGTGTCCAAAACAACTATAGCAATTTTCCTTGTATATCTGACGCAAATACTTTATACGTTATTCTTCATTCAAAAACAAGTACTTTTAAATCAAAATTATCTGTTTTCTCATCAAATGTATACATGCCAAACCTTGAATCAATTTTTCAACCGCTATTACTTTGATGTTTGAAAAATCTTTATCACAACAGTCTCTCTATACACAGTGATAGTTTCTTAAATCTGTTGAATTCTCCTTAAATAGCCTACATATTAATCAAAAACGGCACATGTTTCAGCTTGTACCCGCTTTACTTTTATATCGCAAACAAAATGATTGTACAAGATAAAATTATAATGTAAGAAAAATTTATCCCTAGCTAAAACTCTAAGAGTGTCCGTAGTTAAAATTCTCTAACCCCGCCTAACCCTAGAAAAGGTAAAAAACGTAAAAGAAAATCAGTTTCCGGCTATTTTTAAATAACTAAAAAGTACAAAAAGTACAAAGATTTTCTGAAAGGATTTGACAACTTAGAAACACTTATTCTTCATAAATAGAATTTGTGCAGCTTTACTTTTACAAATTACATAACAGAGCTTTGTAATTATCTCTTAATCTTATTTATTTGCATCTCGTTTGGATTTCGTGTCATTTTATCAAATACTTTGGATCTGTCATTGACAACTTCATCTAGATATTGTTCTTTCTCTTCGTCTATTTTTCATATCACAAGAAAGTGTTGTGGCTGCTGTCATAATCTGGCATTTTGTTGTGGACAATGTTTTTTGAAGTTACTTGCCGAATTACCCACCGTCCCCGCTATCTGTTTGAAAACTTGCACGTATAGTAAGCTTTTTAGTTGATCATTGCATGTTCCCATGAAAACCCAAGGACTCGAACCCGTGCAAAGTATTTCCAAACTGAACTTGAACTCGTGCAATTACCTATACAAACGAATGAAGCCGCTTGTTTTGCGAGTTCTCGTCTTTGCCATGCAGAATTGATAAATTTCAGCTCCCGCTTATTATGATACCAGTCAGTTGCTAGAATGAATATAGTTTTCGATTCCACCATTTCATGAACTGGTACAACTGGAGGTTGAGGATGGATCCTTGGACAGCAGTGAAAGGATTGTTTATTGGTTTGTTTTTGTTTGTTTATTGATCTTTGCACAGAAGTTAAAGGCTTGAAAAATGTTTGCGATGGTTTCCCGACGCTTAGACGGACATCTCTCGTAGATAAAAGGATTGCAAAACGAGTTTGACAGCATGCCCTAGCACTGTTTTTGTCCCGAGAAAAACTCAAAACCAATCGGGGACATTTGATAGCTCTAAGGGTAAAAGGGAAATGGAAACTAATCGAGCTATGAAATCAGGTCCATAGCACATTATAAGATAACCAAATATATGTGTTATTGCGCTTGCGCTGCAGTTTTAGAACACAAAAAAAGGGAGCCGAATCCTTGACCCGTGGCCACCGGTCCAAGTAATAAGTTATGCAACTATTATGAACGAAACAACCACTATACAACTGTCTGATCCCCGTTCGTAAATGAGAACATGCTCGCCAGAATTTCTGAGAGAACCTAGACAATCGCTCAAGTTCCTGCTAGAGGTCTCTTGGTTGTTACGAAGACTTTGTACCGAAGGGCGTGTCTTACGACAACGCGTCTTTCGCACGCAAACCAACAGTAGACAGAAAATAAAACACAGACAGCAGTGGGCATGTTTGTCTTCTACTTCCTCAAACATCCTTTAAATAAGACGCACAGAATAAAACTCCCGTTAAAGAAAAAGTTAAAGGGAAACATAGCTTTATTTACACCACAATTAATGAAAAATGTTTTTACACAGCGACTGTGAAACCACTTTCGTTTTTCAACTGAGGATTTTCCTCCATGAAGCACGAACAACGAGGAGTTTGCACCAAAGTGTGGTAGAGTTTTATAATGACATGTCTTGTTGAATTGTAGTGTTTTAATTTAAGTTTTAGTTTTAGTTTTACAGCAGGATAAACTTTAAGAGCATTTATAAAATTGTTAGAGGGTAAAGCAAAATGGGAGAAGCTGTTTGCTTGCCTTCTTTTTTGCCTCCCATGAGTACCCGGTGTTTGTATCTTAACGGAACATTATTCTTAAAAATATCCCATCAAGTCCTGAATGTGGTGGTTGTATATATTATGCAAGAACTGTAGCTTTCTATGCGATGAAATAAATTTTGTTTAAAAAGAAAATTTGAAAGAAACATAAAAAAATAAACTAAGCCGAAACTGCAAAGGATAGCAGGTGCGTTTGAAAAAGTGTGGTATAGAGAATAATTATAATTAAATTAGCAGATGGAGATACGAGTTTTACATATTTCAACTGTTAAAGAGACCTCTCTCAACAGTGAATGCACCGAATAAACTTTATAAAGATACAAACAATGAAACTGTTTTTCATAAATGTGAAAAAGAATATGTTGTGCGATATGTTTTTACAAGTGAAATTTAACATTAGAATATTACAAGTGTCAGGCAACCAATTTTACTTGAATCACATAGCAAATGATACAAAAAGGGTCAAACTTTGCACGCAGAAACTCGCAAAGACATTTTTAGCTCTACAAATGTCAACAACTGACCAATCACACAACAATCATTTCAAAAGCAGAAAAAAAAATTGATACTAACAGCGCCGCGTTTCAGCAATTTGTCCTCGGGTAATCACGATCACTGAGTAATAGTGGAGACATTTATTTTTTTTATTTACTTGGGAGACGACGAAGCTTCGCGGTCACTTGATCACAACGGCTGGGAAACTCATTTCAGTTCACTTCGGCGAAGTTTAGAAAAAGTCAAACAGTTTCAGTCGCAACTCCGTTCAGAAAGTACGACAAACCGTACGCTTTTAAAATACAGGCTTCGTTTTATCGGCGTTTCCACCCGTCTTTTCAGTTTCATTTGTTTTCTTGTCTTGTTGTTATTTGTCGTTGCTTCCTTGTGTTTGTAAATGTCAAGTATTTTTCTGTCGTTCACAAAACTCAAATTTCATCTCGAAATTTGGTAAGTTTTCCTCTTCTGCGTTTTGAAAACAGTCACTGAAAGTGTTGTATGCTATTCATATGTACAAAAAAATGAAATAAAACTACTTTTTTTCTCTGATTCTTGTCAAACTTTATGTTTACCATTGTATTCAGTCGGCTGAAAATATTTATGTGAGTTGCGCGCGTGAGAGTGCAGCCACGGTACGCAAAGCTGAATTTAAAGAAGTGTGTATTCCATGGCTGAAAAATCTGCACCAAAGGGATTTCAACCAATCAGGGCGCGCGTACCATTTCAGTTATGCAATTGGAGCTTATATACATGAGATCGACTATATATAGAAATAGCCACGAATCCCAAAACCAAAGCTGTGTTTACGAGTTTTCAAAATATTTCATGGTGGAAAACGCAAGACAGAGATTTCCACTTCTGAAATACAACATCTGTTTAAGAGCTTCGTACCGAGCAATACCAAAATATATAGAATAAAACTGTTTTATTATTGTGAACTAAACGCGAACAGTCAACAGTAAAACATTAATTACTCATTACAATTTCTGTACAAGCCGAAATTCGAACCATAAAATAAAATTTAATATCCTTCGTTTCCTTGTTTCAGAATTACTCGGTCCATTGGGAAACAAAGTAACTCATTAGTCCAATAAAAAGATCTCAACAAATGCCTCGATGTTTTCATACGTTGACAACACAGGAAGAAGTGTTAGCTTTAGAAAACATCGCCATCATCAACGAAAGTAATCGTTGCCAGCATTGTTATCGTACACTTTCTTCGTTCATCATCCAAAAATAAGCCATTTTGAGGGTAGAGCAAGCTGAGTCCCCGATTCCATAGTAAAACACCTAAGAAAAACGGATATAAAATTTTGCTGATGTCTTACACAAAAACCCAAACTTTAACCTAGTTGCAACTGCGCTAAAATTTCGATACACGTCGGTGTGTACGTCAAGCGTGGTAATTAAAACCCGGAACTACCTATAACGACCAACAACAACGCACAACAACCTACAAAGACATACAACGACCCACAACGATTCACAATTGCGACCCACAACAACCTACAAATTGACCCAAACTGCTGATCAACGACTAATAACAAAATGTTCACCTGTAAGAAAACTTGCCTAATGAATTAAATTAAAGCATCCATACCTCTGCTGTTTTTCGTTTCTATTCTTATAATTTGCAGCCCCTAACGTATCTAGCAATCTTCGTTTTTCCCGTCCGAAATAAAAGCAAAATCCTTCGAACTGGTCGCCATGTTGTGTTTTGAGAGGTTACGTCGTGTAAGACTTCATGACGTATCCTTTAAAGTTAAAATGGCGGCACCAGGAACAAATGTTTCAGTTGGGTTAATTATATTCCTGGTTCGAGCTAGAATTCGGACAAGAGAAATAAAAAATTTCAGCAAGTGTTTAAAATGACGCAAGCGATTTAATCTAATCCGCCGAATAGCGATTTATCCGCTGTTTAGGAGTTAACCGCTCTTCGGAACAACCAGGCCCTGGCTTTTAGGCGTTGCACTTGTAGTTGTTGGTCGCTGTGGGTCGTTGTGGGTTGTTGTCGGTCGTAATTATGGGTTGTTGTAGGTTATCTTGGGTCACTGTGGGTCGTTCCGGGTTTTAGTTACTACATCACGTCAAAGTGGGGCGCCAATTGCAAATGGCAGTTGAGAACGGAGTTTGATTTAAATAACACTTTCACTTGTAAAGTTTCATTTTGAAAGTAACAAGACAAATATTCTATTCATTTCTTTTTGCCATATGAGGCAAAAGTCCGTATCATCTCATTTCCAACGTTTGTGGAATAATTGTTAAAGTGCCTATCCGGCCCCTAGCCAAACTTTTTTTTTCTTAAAAGTAGACCTCAAATACAAGCAAAGCAAGCAACAAAATTTGAAGTTATTACCGAATTTTACGACGCGGTTGAAAATACGGTTTTCGAAGTAAAAAAGGAGCATTAAGGGGCACTGGCACTAGCAAGTGTGTGACGTAAACCCAGTATCTTGCGAAAACCCTTCTTAACATCTGGGAAGGCAGAACATCCACCAACTACACATCTATCAGGCGTATTTCTTACGAATTGTAAACGCGTTACCGAAAATGGCTATAGTATAGAGAGGAAGTTAATTGCTAAAGTTTTGTGATACTGAGTTGACGTCACAAGACAGTTAGTACCCAATCCTTCTACTGCTCCTTTTTTTATCCAATATGGCTGAAAATGTGCTTAAAATACGATTTTCGCCGACTGATTAAATGAATACAGAAACCAAAATACGTAAAATTTCTTCAGTAAACATCTTAAAAACTGGCTAGGGGTGATAGGCACTTTAAATATTGATACGCTGATAATGCATCTATCAGTGTTGAGCTCATGGTAAAACTGATCAGCCAAGCCGACGTTACGGCCGTTGTTTTTGGATTTCACTTGTCTTTCATTCATGACAACATTTTCTTCGCCAGCTGGCTTGTTTTCATTGCAAATGTCAAGAGAAGTGTTAACATTTGGCAAATCCCAGTCAATGTCATCAAGTGTGTGAACGACATCACAACAAAAGTTTTCAAAAAAACTGCAATGGAAACAAAACCTTGAACACAGCTACATTGGTAGTCATGGAAACGTTTTTCATGTTAGGAGAATTTAATTTTATAACTTCTTATAAAAAAAACTTCACTGATTTAAATATAAGGGGAAAAATGCATGTTGGAATTGCGGTATAAGGCTGATTGCAATTTTCAGATGTTGATTTCACAGTTACCTGTATTAGGGGAAAAACATATTTCTTCTATTGGTTCCGTGTTCGCTAATGTGGAAAATATTTTCTCCTAACTAACCCAGTTAAAACATAATGTGGGATCAACGGCTCAAAATCGCCATTAGTTTATAATTCAAGATTGATCAAAACCTGTACTGTGTCAAGAGCCCGTTCGGTTACTTTTTCACGCACGACTCCGCCTTCTCTCCACCTTCCCCAGGCTCCCCTCGTCCAAATGTCTATAAGACTACAAAACTCTCTGTGGCTTTTTGAAACCAGCTGATTAAAACCATTTCTTATGTCTATAAGACTACAAAACTCTCTGTGGCTTTTTGAAACCAGCTGATTAAAACCATTTCTTTTTCATGGTTCAGTTTCATTTCATCTGAATATGAGCAAATTGTAGAACAAGGTTGTTAAATTCTCTATGATTCGCAATTTTGTTCGTTTTTGACGATATTGTTTAAATTCGATGGTCTCTCTATTTTCCCTATATGGGTCTCTTGGGATATAAGGTTCTTTGTTTCATATGCCGTAACGATAAAGATACGAATGAATGCTCACCTTAAACAAAGCATCTTATTTCCCAAAAGGAGAGGTCTATTGTCTTTCTGACGGAAGTGTAACGCAAATCATTTGCATTTTACCATGGAGCCTGAAGGTGCAAACCGAGTTTAATTTTCATTAAGTATCAACTTTCTCTTCGCTGATTTGCTTTGCAGGTTTTCTATTGTTTTCGAATGAAGGATTTAACTTTTGTTAGCTAATGATTGGCACTTGTTCCCATACAGAAACATTACGAAAAGTGGCTGAAGTGCTGATTACTGTGAAATGATAACCATGGAGTACAGCAAACGTCTTCCGAGTAAGGCAATAATGCTAAGCATAGTGGCTCGAAAACTTAAACGTGGACGAGAATATCAGAGAATTACGTCTTCTTTCGACGAGGATGACCTTAGTGATTTGTCCTCCGAATGCGAAAAGTTGAGCAATACGCCTTCCTATTTTGACGATCTTGATGCAATCGCCTTGAAAAAAATGACTGAGGTTTTCCAAAGCAAGGGTTCAGATGAAAATACAAATCAGAAGCAACCGAAACATCAGAAAGAAATCGCAAACCGTTCGCGACGACATGCTATCTGTGAAGAGACTGAACGACAAATCTATAATGATGGTGGTATAAGTTTGCGCAAATTTCGGAAGTTTCTGGTCACACATTATGTTCTGACGGAGATGCACCTGCTCTAGATGATCAAGCAAAACTCAAGACAGAAACTTTAGGTAAACCGCTATAGCTTTGGGAACCCTTTGGACACAAAAAGTGAGTAGTTTTCAAGGCAACTTCGCTCTGATGCACCCGTTTCTTCATCGGACGCAAAAATGAATTTAAAATTGTTTAAAAATAAAATCTGATTGAAAGTCGCTTGTGTAGTCTAATGTCAAACCGTAAAAACATTGCGAACACGAAAATAAGAACTATTGTTATCTATTTTATAAAAAATGTCGCATGTTCTTTCTTGAACAAAGATTTTAAAAATCGACAGAAACAAAAAGATTTTCTGCATTGTTATCAAAGGATCTATAGGTAATTAATTGTCTGCACAAGCGATTGACAGATGAAGCCCCAAGTAAACCTATTGAGAAATTGTAAAACTGCTAAATTTAAAAGAAGTTAACAACATAATTTTACATGTGTTGAATATAATACAATTGTAGGCCTAACATTTTGTTACCGATAAATTTAGTATTGAATGAAAAGCCGCAAGAGATTTCAATTTCACCTGTCAGTGAGCAGTTTCAGCATTCACATTACACAAAACTTTTCAAATGTGATTCACTCGTAGCTTTTGTTTTCAAGGCGAACGATATAATTTGGCATGCAGCTCATTTGATAAAGAAAGAATAAGTGTGCTTTGTGTTGAGGAGGGGTTAAAAGACTTCCCGTCAGAACAACGAATACCTTGCGAATCGAAACACGTTCTTTCCGTCAGCTGTAGATA
This sequence comes from Palythoa heliodiscus, assembly GCA_025403565.2. Classification (NCBI taxonomy): domain Eukaryota; kingdom Metazoa; phylum Cnidaria; class Anthozoa; order Zoantharia; family Sphenopidae; genus Palythoa; species Palythoa heliodiscus. The sequence goes on along the minus strand of JAOBYJ020299056.1, from coordinate 1,630 downwards.
TAAAAAAGACTAAATCAGTCTAATTGTTTTTAACTTTTAGGTCTGCGTTGTGTGGGAAAACGAATAAGCATAAGTTAAATGATGAAAATATATAGGACTAATACTCTTGAGATTTGTAAATAAATTGGCGTATGATTTGATTTTAAAAATTCATAAATTTTGCAATTGACGATCAAACATTAACCAATGACGCTACGTTTGGGATTTAAGCAGAATCTTAGCTTCTGCTCGATTCAACAACAGCGTCTGGAAAATTTATGTGTCATTGTATCCTATAGAACAACAGTTTCCACGCATTCGCTTTATCATCTTTACTTCACTTTATTCAACAAGTAATATTCCCGTAACATCACTTAATAGCATTTACTTATGCATATGAGAGAAACTTTATGCCTACTTAGTGGCGGATCCTCAAAAACATTTTAAATTTTTTTTTATCTCCTGGGCGTAGACCAGATCTGGTGGATTACAACCAGGAAATTAGCTCGAGAAATATCAAAATAGTCATAAGATTCACAACAATTCGTCCGAAAAGGGTTGAGCTGGAAATACATCAGTTTCAATAAAACATAGGAAAAATTATAGGCAACTATGATAATTTGGAGTTAAAACTTAAAACACTTTTCTGGGAAACGTGCCTTTTCTATTCTTGCAGGTATGCTTCTTCGGAAGTCGCTGTTTCGGAAAACGTTCGCCATTTTTCCCAGATTTGCCACTGCTTCTGTCATTCTCGAGTCATTTAAACTACCATTAGATTAACTGAAAGCTCCAAACGAGACATTTCATTTCGGTGACTTTTTTAAAAAGTGTTTATTTTAAGTATTATCTTTATAATTTTTTGTTTATATATTCTTTTGCAGGAGTGAAAGAGTAGCATTAGCAAAACAACGCGAATTGTTTATCTAGTAGCGACGATCGCGCCCTTCTCAATCACGATTTTCTTTGTACTGCTTAAAAGCTGGTTTTGTTCTTATTTTTTGAAAGCTAATTTTTTTCCTTAAAAATCTTAGATTTAGCCCCCAATTTAGAAGCATTTTGCTTGCCTTATTTCGAAACTTTGTAAAAAATGGACTGTTCGGCTTAGCTTAATTTAAATGATTAATTATGGTAGTTCAAAATCTCAGCTAGTATATAATATAATATAGGGAAAGATTACATAGTTTGGTGTTGGAAGGGAAAGTTTTCCTTGCAGCGCTAGTTTAGAAAATCCAGACAACTTAGCAATAATTTTGCTATAATTTTTATGTTTTTCAAAATGCAAGCATATAAAAAAATATCATATATATCTTATCATCAAACATATCCTGGCCGGATAAGTACATGTACCGAAAAACTCAGAAAAACAAAACTAAATAACGCTTTTTTTTGTCGTTCCATAGTATTCTTTCAGTTGTTTGTTTAGTTCTTTCCAGTAGCACATCTACAGAAAAAACGTTTTTACAGACTCAGATTGTTTAGAAACTTAAAAAAAAACTTACTGGCAATCAGTTATATGTAACAGTGAAACCATCGAACGAACTAACGGAGCTTGTGAAGGTGAAAGCGACTATTTCATTTTTGCAGCCTGATAGCCAAAAACTCGTGTTTTTAATCTTTTACAAACCAGACACTTACAAAATGCTACCATTTG
>JAOBYJ020298067.1:0-15787 GCA_025403565.2 Palythoa heliodiscus | reverse complement strand
TTATATTATTTTGTTTGAGTTATGTAAGGAGAAGTTAGATGTTGATAAATTGCCTGGGGCTGAAAGGGTTAAAAATAGAATGAAAGAAATGAAAAGCACTGAAGTGAAAACCCTCGGCTCAAACACTCGTCTCAGTCTTTCGCAGCCATGAAACAAAATGGCCGACTGTATTGCACGGAGGGGGTGCTGTATCTCTGCAACAGAGCGATTTCATAAAAGATCCCACAAATTTTTTTGACCTTCGTCTACCGCTGAGTACGTGACAGCGTTTTCAGGACGAACAGACGCTCCGTAGGTGAGATGTGACTTAACAGACACACAGACACACATACAGACAGACCAAATACAAATAACCCTCGCCGATGGTTAATGAAATGCTAAAATGAAATAAAATATTAATCCAACCGACCAACCCTTCCTGAAAACAGGAAATCTGTATAAGGGGATATTCCAATCGCGGTTGAGGTATTAACCACACTTACGGTTTAGGCATACTTCTAAGGATTTTTGTCTCTTCGTTTTGCCAATATAAATTTCTCCCAACAGGGTTACAATTCGAATAAATACAAAACACCACAAATTTTTTCAGATTTTTTTACGAGATTTTAGAAAAAAAGAGAAGGAGTGAATATTATTGGTAGTTCAGTTTGACGAAAATTCGAGCTCAAAGATTTTTAAACATTAAAATTCAATTTTTGTAGGGCTAAACTGATTGAATGGACGAGCACTGGAATGTCTGCTAAGCAAGGAAGGATTTTTTTTTGGCGTTAATCAAATTTCCATTTTCTTGGTTGTCGAAACTGATGCACTCGCACGTTTTAGTAAATCACCGGTTTATTCCAACTCTCACAATTTTATAGTTTCACTAACTCAGGGACGATTCGTATCACGCTTTCACCATTCGCAAAATATATGTACAGAACATATCGAAATCTACTTCTTTCTTGAAACATGATACTATTAATGTTCACTAATTACCTACCAATCACTTTTAAAAGAGCATTTCATTGTCTGTTTCCGACACACTCGCACATTTCCGACATGGTAGACAGCAAACGCATTACGTGAGAATTGTTCCACTAAGGTTTCAAACTAAAACCACAAGAAAACGGTTTAGAAACAGAGCCAAAAGTAGTACTTGTAGAGGTCATGAGGTACCAGAACTTTTATTGGACTATATGACCATGAAAAAATTGAAACGCGACATACTTTTCTATGCTGTAGTAATCTGTTTTTAAACTTTGTTTCTGTTTCAAAAAGTATTAGAATTTTTTAAAACTTGCAAAGACCTGAGGGCAGTTTGGCTCAGTCAAACAATGTAAAAACAAACAAACAAGCACAAGCAAGTAAACAAGTAAGCAAACAAACAAACAAATAAACAAGCAAGCAAACAAGTAAGTAATCAAGCAAGCAAGCAAGCAAGCAAACAAGCAAATAAGTAAACAACAATAAAGCAAGCAAGTAAGCAAGCAAACAAACAAACAAACGAAAACAAAAACAACAAGGAAACAAACAAACAAGAAAACAAATTTAACCAAACAAACAAACAAACACTAAAACAAACAAACAAGTAAACAAGCAAGCAAGCGAACAATTAAACAAAAAACAAGCAAAAAATCCCTCAAAACAAACACACGAACAAGCAATTACAAAACAATTCCCTAGTCTCAAATCTTGCTTGAGTACGACAAAGTAGCCAGGTCACGAAATTATAACGATCTGGCTTTTTTCTTTCAACTTAAAAGACAGAACGTGACCTAAAAGAAAGAAACAAACAATTTGGAAGATGTGTTATGTCAGAGGAGGCTGACATTGATGCGAAATAAAATTCAGCGAAGGACTGACAAATACCAACCCCTCGTAATCTCTTAAACTCGGAATATTGCAACGTAATAAAGGTATTTTGGACTGGACTGAATGTGAAAGAAGTAATATGAAGATTCGCTAAAGATTAAGGTTTAATATGACGAAATTAACTGTTTAGTTACGCACATTTTAAACATCTCGCTGATGATCGACAGAAATACATATTATTGTCTGCCCAGCTAGTTACAAGCTGTTTTACAAGCTAGCTAATGACAGGTTGGCATTTTACAAATCCAATTCTTTCTGTAACTTGCAACGAAGCGAAAGAAGCTGCAGAATGTGAACATGCCGATTGAAGTTGTACAAGTTTCCGATTTTCGCAGGATTGGGAGACAATTACCTGCGTGTAACGTCCTCAGTTAATGCTTCGTGAGGATAGATATCATTCGTCTTCAAAAGCCATTCGCCTCCTTGTGCGAGAGAGTGCTGCTTATCGACAGAAAAAAAGTTACAGGCACGTGCAAATCGTGAGAATGCTGTCTGTTGTAACATTTATTCTATTTTGAATCTACACTCTTTTTTTTATAACAACGTCTTATTTTTGGGTCGAGGCTGAATATTCTTAAATATTTTGGGGATTTTAGCCTCAGATGTTCTTAAAAATGTTCTTAATATACTACTACTCTACTACTACTTGGTCGCCCGAAGGCGGGCAACCACTGATCTTTCCACAGCCTCTTATCAGCCATCAGTGCAGCAATCTCACATGCTTCGGATGCCCCAGTATCCCTCTTAAGAGTGTCAATATAGGAAGTTTTCGGTCTTCCTCTCCCGCGATGACCATGTGTGAGCTCCCATAGGACTAATTACTGGGTACCTAGCTCTGGATGGCGATAACAGTGTCCCGCAAGTTGTAGTCTACGAGAGGTCGATTTTGTTGCTGACTGCTGGTAGTTCTCCGTACAGTTGTTTGTTTGGTATATGGCTGCTCCAGTGGATGTTTAAAGCTTTTCGTAGCATCCTAGTGTATGTTCCATCCAACGACTTTTCTTGTGCTTTTGACAGAGCCCAGCTCTCGCACCCACAAAGTAAGATTGATTCGATGGTGGCTGTGAAGAATCTGATTTTCAAATCTTTGCTCATATTGGACTTCCATATTTTCGTTATACCATTCAAAGCCCTCCAAGCCTGAGCTTTCCTTATGCTGATGTCTTTTTCTGAGTTATCAACCCATGACCCTAAATATTCTTAATAATCCCTAAATGTTCTTAATATAATTATACGTATTTGGTGTGCACGCTTTTTTAATATGTGTATCTAAAGAAGATACGAGCCTCAATACTTGATTTATAAAAGGCGCTTCTTGAGCGCTTGTGGCTACTGCAAATAGACAAGGAATGTGACAAAATTTAGGGATAAAAAAGAACCAATGAGAGATTGGGACGTTTATCGGCTCACTGTTGATTGGTTCCGAAGAATATTTCGACGTTTTGATTGGTTGGGAAGTTTATCGGCTGACTGTTGATTGATTCCGATCAATGTTTCGAAGTTTTGCGGGCTTCCTGTGGAATTTAGTTGCTTGCCTAGGCTTCCTGTTGTGGTGTTACGGACTCACTTACTGAACGACGACAAAGTGGCTACCGTCTATCGACGCAGTAGCCACAAAAAAAGTAGATAGAGTAAAGCTAAAAGAGAAAATAATGAGTCCCGTAAATTGCTCTCGTAAAATTTCCATATATTTTACTCTAGTTGCAACCAATGTTGCACTATCGACTATTTAGCGATTCCATTATCCGTGCTATAATGTAACAAAATAAAGTTCTCGGCCATTCCTCAGCCTCGGGCGTGCTCTTAGCATGTTCTTAAATTTTGGCCGATTTTCAGCCTGACGTTCTTATAAAAGGTTCTTATAAAAAAAAAAAAAGAGTGTATGTGTAGTGCGTATTTGGAAGAAGAGACAACAACCCGGATTATCATAGTACAGTTTGTCATTCAGTTTTAATTTGAGATTTTTTCAGTATTTGTGGTACAAATTTGTCTAGGAGAAGGAGACAGACTACCCCACTGAGAAGAAAAAAGCAGCGGGCAGTTTAGGCTAGGAAATTGAAAATAACAGTCACCTCTCAAACTTTTCATGTGTATTTACAATTAAGCCTTACTGGGTCGGCAACCGTTTATTCATAAGAAGAAAAACACTTTAGTTCAGAAGACAAAACGTTAATTGGTTGTCATTTTTGCAAGGCAACAATTTTCATTTAATCCAAACATATCCATAACATTAATCTCGTTGAAAATTATTTCGATAAAGATTTCGTTTCAAAAGGTGCTCAAGATTATACTTGAGAAAAATTATATAATATTCAAATTAGAATTACATTTCCTCAAATGCTAAAATAAACAAGAGCCTACATAAGAGCCTTACTCGTACCGGTCCTTGCAAATTACAAAAAGAATTCATGAACAATGATAAATAAATTTGCTGCTATAGAAATATAAAGTACTTTTGCACCATTGTTACGACTAGTTTATTAAAATTTTGTTCGTTCCTAGTCAAAATATATCAAGTTTCAGTTTGAATACTGCAAGTGAAACAAAAAATATCAAATACATACCATCGATATTATATCCATGGAAAAATTAACATTAAAAGGCGACGAAGGCAACAGTGAAATGAGACCGATAAATAAAAACTTGCCATAAAGAAAATGTGCACCGATCCTGTCAAATACTTCCCTAAACTAAAATTTCCCACCGAGCATATTTACAAACAACTACATATGCCACGGTTCTCCCAGAATCTAAATTGATTTGGCTCACTGAATTCAGAAATTGCAGCACAACGCAAAAGACACACCGCACAAATGGAATGAGACCTGTAAGCACTCCTTATCCATGCAACTCGCATGGAACCGTTCAGTATTACCGGGAACACCGACCTTTGAACTAAGTTGTCAGACTGGAAAATACCTCTGTATCCGGATCGTGAAATTATTTCTCCTGTTGATACACACATGCACGCCCTCAAAAATACAAATTAATTTACTTGACACAACGAAAGTTGTAAATTTCATACATGTTCTAAAGATATTTAAAGCCTTGAAATGCTTCCAAAAGTTTGTGTTTTGTTGCTTGTTGCACACACTCACATTTCGTCGCCATTTAAAACATGAAATCATGACACACACGCACACAAAAAAATAACCGGAGCCTACCGGCACAAGTAATAACAGAGCTCTCCGTTCGATACAAGACAACAGAGATTAAAGAATTATAATTAGCAGACATATTGAGCCGACTAGTTTACAGTGGTAAGATTAAGATTAATACAAATATATTTCTATCCCTAACTATAAAACAATATAAAGAATCAACGGAAATGATAAAAAGTTATTTTTTTACGAAACTAAAAGCCGTGATCCTTTTACAGTTCCAAAACGTTTTAGCCATGAACAAATGATAACCTTAGTTAATAGTTATTGTATTTTGGTTTTAAGTTTTTGAGTAAAGCCGCTGTTACACGTTGAAACGTTTTGCTGAAACTTGTATGCAACGACGATGCGAAACAAGTTTCAGCAGGCGTTGCACCTTGTAACATAGTCGGTTTCGTGAAACTTTTTGAACTTCCGTTGCGAGACGGGTTTCACGAAAAGTAGAACCACTTTTCTACTTCTGCAACAGTCACAACGATGGCAGTGGCGAAAAAAACAAGAGTTTCACCGTGTTCACATCGTTGTTGCAAACAAGTTTCAGCTAAAACTAAAAGTTTCAACGTGTAACAGCGGCTTAACTGGTCGAAGTGTGATCAAATTTGGCCGCCTTTCTTTAGTTTCTCCGTTTTTATCATCTCTTCGCTCATAGCTTGAAGCCTGAAGGTTTTGGTAAAGTTCGAATGGTATTTACTAGACTACACATAGTACACACTGACCTTGACACGTATCAAGGAAATCCCCCCGAAGCCAGAAACACAGATGGCACACAGTGTGATCTTTATTAGTTTACATTCGACACAGCACATGCCACATCCCGTTTGTTATCGCTGAATACCATAACAAAGTTATTTAAGAAGAGCCTCTACTATATATTTTTCCATACTTCAACGATAAGTTGATATCCTCACATATGAAAATAGAAATAACATTTTTTTTTGTTTGTACCTTTAAAAAATGAAAAAAGTGCTTTTTGAAAGCAGTAAGTTTTTTTTATTGACAATTGCGTATTAAAGCAAAACTTAGTGATTTGCATGGGCAGTTGAAGATAGTTAATTCATCTTTTCGTGTTGAAAATCTCTCATTCTACCGTTGCGCTCACTCATAAGAGATCGCTCCATGACGCTTGAACTTGAAGAAGATAAAATTGGTTCATTCCCCGCGCCATCTTTTTTAAGTCGTGTATTTTTCGTTCAAGAATTTTGGTATAAGTGGGTTTTCTTTCTTAAACGGTCGGTCTAAAGTAAGGCTATAGCTAGGAATAGGCAAAAAAATGATCATGATCTATTTTAAACAAAACTTAACTGGCCGCTCTAAATGCGACCGATAGAAATAAAATAATTTATTACTCAGCTTTGCACGAAATTCACGTCATATTTTACATTTTGCTATCACGCAGAACTTAATGCTTACTTTATATAAAAATTGATCGGTCTTTACATTTCTCGAAATTTGCTCGAATCCCAGGTTTAGACATGAAAGAATAATCAAAGTCAACGGTCTACGACAAAGAGTTTGCAAAATTTTAGCAACTGAGTGACGTTACGTAATCTCTGGACACTTCCCAAGCCGCACTACAGGCGCGCTATCAGTATCACACAATATTACCTTGAATTAAGCCTCATAACAATAATGGAGATCTCCCTTGAATGCCTCAGGCATTAACCTTGAAATACTGCGCACAAGTCTCCTGTTGATCAAACGAATTTTGCGGCGGTGGGTCGATTTTGTTTAGACGTTTGTTTATCTAACTGGGTTAAGAGATCACTTATGACAAAATAGGGTCGGAAAAATTTTTGCCCTCGGCGAAGGCCAAGTTAAAAAAAAACGTTTATAGTCATAGTTATGGAGTTATGGAGATCCTAAATGCTTTTTTGATTGACTTATTCTAGTTCTCTATCACTCATTCTTGCGGCGTAACGACGAAACCGGTTGAATTAGACTGAAACCTTGAAAAACAGCGTATCAGTTTGCACACTGTGTTTGGAGGATTCTGAGAAAACCGCCACAAAACAATCAATCGTTCTAACAACTACATAGACTTTAAAAAAATAAAAGCAGTTAAATTAGACTTTGCCTTTATGTTGCGTAAAAAACAATTGTAAAGAAATGACTCAGTATATAGTACGATAGAAAGAACCGGTTAGTGTATGAATGCAAACATCATGATGTTGAAACAGCCACAAACAAACTTTAAAAACTAAATTAGGATTGAAAAGAATCGACTAAAAAAGGAACGACAAAAGAGATGTTTGAAACCAGTCTACATTCTAATATAGTTTTGGACTGGCAAAGGTTATCGATCAGTCATGTGGGCACTTCTTGCCAGAGCCTGTTCGCGTGCAGTAGTCGTGTATGATCTTTAAAGTTTTACGAAAAATTTCATTTTCAGGCCAACAATCCCACGTCTATTTATTCATTCGACTGTTCATCTATCCATCCATCCATCAATTCATCCATCCATTCATCCATCCACCCATTCATTCATTTTTCATTTATTTTCCTCCTCGCACATGACTTGCGCATGATCTTCCCAAGTTTTTTCAACTTCCTTAGTTTTAATTTATCTGTACACACGCCCAAATCAAAACCCTCGGTCGTGGGTAACAATACAGCTGCTACTTGCATCAGTTTAACGCAATATTTTTCTTACTCGAAAAAGTGTAACTTTATATCGAATCCTCCAAAACATTTGTGGCACTTGTAATGCACCGATTTAAAAGAAGGTATCTAGTTCAGTAACTTGCAAAGTTTAGTAAGGAACGTTTGGTCAACCTGCAAGTTCGCATAATGGCTATAAATGACCAGTTTTACTTCTCTGCGTAAGACGAGAAAAATCAAGATAAAAGCAAACGTAACAGTTTAATTTAACGTCGGTAGTTCCGTCAGTTCATATAACTAATCAATGGAAGCCGACGGTGCGCCCCTACCCGTCCCTCTGTCAGTGCTCCGTTTTACGGGTATTTTTAGAAGTTAAAGCTACACTGACCTGAGGAAATTCGAAACAGACGTTGGAGCCGTTGAGAATCGAACCGGAGATCTTCAGCACAGAAGGCAGCGCGCGACTGTATTAGGTGGAAATCTCATTTGCTTTTCTTTTACGCCAAGAAACTGATTTTTTTGGTTTTTGTTTTCATTTTTTTCCTAAAAAACTTATAAAAAAACTATAATGGTTCCAATCGCCGTTTGCAAAAAATATTATGTCTTACACTCAATCATAAACGAGAAAAATATTTTTTTTTCAATATTTTTTAAAAAGGTTTTATGTTCAAACCGATTCTAACTCTTACTAGATTATCAAAAGTTTAAATATAAACGATGTCGAAACTTATAACTGTAGTTATACTTGCTTCCGTATACAGTATATATTTTTTTATTTAGCTTTATCCCTGTAGGGAAAGGGACGCTGCAACAGATTTCCCCAATACACCGGTTAGTTCTTTTTCCCAGCAAAATTTGCTCGCGTGTGATCCATGCAGAAAAAATGAATTCGCGAGGGGCAACGTAAACAAATGAGAGATAAAGTATGGTTTTCTTTAAATTTGAGGTCTCGATGTTAGCTACTCACCTGGGGGCAGTCTTTGATGTAGTGTCCTTTGCAAAAACAAAGATGACATAAATAGCCTTCGGGTGGCCTTTTCTGCTTTCTTCTTCTCATCAACAGCGCATTCTCAAGGGATGCGGCGAGACTTGAATATTCGTCTTGGGCATTGGGTGACCATTGTTGCTTCTCGTTTATAAAATCGAACGGAGATGGTTCAATGTTAAGCTGATTGTACACATCGCTGGCAAAGCTGTCAAAAATGTCTCTCGCCTTCTTGGCTGATTTTTGTAGATTCTGAAAAGTCATCAAATGTTTCCGGCTGAAGAGTGTTTTTAATGACCTTTCTAAATAACGCAAGGGCAGAAATACTAATGGAGGCCAAGGGGAAGAAACAATAGTCTGTAAACAGTCTACTAACATTACCTTGTTCAGTTTCAATTTAGTTTTGTTTCACATTGATATCAAAGCTATCTACATTCGAATTCTGACTAAACATTTAAATGGTGGACAAATTGAGTAAAATTCTGTTTTTCATAGAACTGAGTGGAGCTATTTTAAGTAAAAATGCACACATGTCAGACATATTACTATTAGTTTATTGCCCTTCATTTTGTAATGCATTTAGCGGACTTGCTGAGAGATATTCCATCCTTGTATCTCTCTATGTAAGTTGCTTTTGTGGAAATGTATAAGGTTCTGCTTCACAACGAGAAATTTACTATTTTGTATAAATAAAGGGCGCACTAAAATTTCTCTTAAACTTTTTCCTAAATTGTTTCCGTGGATGGAAAAGTCAAAAGAAAATTGACCTTGGACGGGCGGAAATGAATCAATACGTAATTTGTAGAAATTTGAGAAATACTTTCATTTTAGCCAATACAGACTGCTGATTGTTTCAAAGGGCGCTTAGTTTTCAACGCTTAGAAACGTTCAAAGCCAATTTTGTACATAACACATCTTTGGAGGTCAACCATTCTCGACAGTATTAAATTTCTATAATAATTGAAATAGCCAGCTAAACAACACGTTCGGCCAATTTCGCTATCACTGGAATAAACAAAGCCCCGAAGGCAAAATTTTGTGTTACATTCAGTGGGAGATATCTAAACCATGTAGGGACCAGCAGGTTTTTGTTGAACTGCAACATTCTTGTTGTCTAATGCAATGTTTTAATACTAAATTCAAAAATCTCGTTTGGGTTTAATAAATCAAAACAGTGCCACACGCGCGCGGGAGCAATTTAAAAATTCTTATCAGAAATGCAATTGTGTTTGGCTTGAAATTATCTCAACACTGGCTTAGTTAGAGAAAGTAGAAGTCGCTACTTAACACGCTTTTGCAATAAATCAAACTTATTTCGCACTGAGAAAAGATTTAGACTCTTCAGTAAAATTGTTAAGCCAACAAATTTTCTTGAGAATTGTGGCAGAAAAACGCACAAAGAGTTTTTGAGTTTTTTTGTGCTAACTCAAACTGTCAAAGTGACACGAAAGTGCGGGTTGAGTTAACATTTACTCTAAAACATTCAAGCACCTACCTTCTCATTTTCGGAATTGACCATAAAATATTTGCTGATTGAGTTCGCAAAGTTAGCTTGTGTTGGTTGAAAGAGGGAATTTGCGAGCAAAGCTGACATATCTGTTTAACTGCTTTGTAACGCGTTTGACGGACCCAAGCAGTAGACAGATAATACCAGTCTACTAGTCTTTTATAGAGTTGTTTGCATCTCCCTTGAGGGTTGTCGTTATCTGCCAATCATTTTGTCAGACAGGTTATAAAGCATATCACATCACAGTTCTCAATCCTTCTAATTTGGGATTAATGAATTAATGAAGTTTAAAAACCGCAGAAATTGATACAGCCGCTAGTAAACAAACGAGTTTCTCTTATAAAGCCAATATGGTATGGAAAACGATCCGTCGTTCGCGTCTTGCATTGCAGAAATTCTGGCAAGCGTCCATTTTGTCTTCGAGAAGCAACTGAAGACTTACCAGACAACCTCCCGAAGTAAGTCGACAACTTTCAAAATGCACCATTGTATCAAAGTTATTTAACAATTGATTTGTAAAGAGACTTAACAGGAAGTTACTAATGAAACTATTGCGTGTTCCTTGCCGCGCACGGTTGAGTATGTATGGTTTTAAAAGCGGATGTAATTGGCGGGCTCCTTTTCTCCAGGGTTTCCATCACTGTCAGCTCCGCAAAAAACAAAATTTATGGTTTGAAAATGTTTGAATCGTCGCGCATGTATGCAAAACTCAATTCATACACGTGACCTCTTGGTTCGTGATCAAAATTGGACATATTTGCCATTAACTATGAAAGAGATCTGTGTTAAATCATATATAAAATTCAATAATGGTCAAACGTTCTGAACTTGGTCAGATGATGAACTTTAATATCCTGCTCAAATTGATTTCAAATATTCAGGAATGTCTCCTTGGTCGTTAAAAATTAAAGAATAGAAATGATTGTTGCTGTTCACTGATTCTAACTTTTGAACTGAGCGCCCATTCACATGGACCGCGGAGCAGGGGCCCAATAATTTTTCTAAAATTATATTTTTTTAAGGCAAAAATTATAAAAGTGCATATTTTTTCACCTGAATTGTTAAAGTATCAAAATAATTGATTGAATTGATGTATTTCCTGTGGTCATGTAATGGATGGTGCGACTACATCACTCGTTTCCCAATGATTCACAACTAATCTACCTGTACTTACACATGCATCCAACAAGTTTATCTGTGCGTCAAGAAAGTAGTATTCCATCACATATAGTGATCAAATAGTGCTTTATTCACATAAATTTTAGTTCATCTTTCGATCGCAATTTTCAATTTGTTAAAATTTAAGAATATGATTTATCAACAAACTCAGGTTGAGGCTCGATAAACAGGAAAGGTTTTCTAATAGAAAATTAACTGAAACTCGTAATTTAGCTTAAAACATAATAAAAATATTCATTGTAATCTGAACCCTAAACTAGACTGCTCAACAAAAGGTAGTTCGCCTCTAAATTCAGCCGTACCGATACTGATATGCTGAGCGATCCGGCGAGGCGTTTCGTTTGCCAATATATTGTTTTTATTTCGTTTTTTCTTCAATAAATAGCGCTGACAGAAATAAGAACAATTTAAGAACAATGACTGAATGAGCCGCAGCAAAATTTACTGGTGTATTAAACCCTTTCAGTCCCCGGCCAACACGACAAATTACACATTGCTAAATTCTCCGAGCTGAGCTTCAAACTTTCTATATAAGCAGTTTGGGAGAATTTGGCTTTTCAGCTTCCACAGCTTAACCCACTTGATCAATTCCTTATTTCTTATTACTACTTATGTTATTTTGTTTGAGTTTTGTAAGGAGAAGTTGAATTTTGATAAATTGCCTGGGGTAGAAAGGGTTAAACTATACGGCTAGAAAGCAGTGCTCATGCAAAATTTTTACACAGCCATTCCTTTAACTATCTGGAGTAATATCTGTCAAACTAAACTTTAATTCACATACACCACTTTTAGAAAGAAGTGAGAATTAATATCTTTGCGAATACCATGCTCATTAAATCCCTATTTTTCTAAAATTGAAAATTCTCAAGTTTTGTAATTTATAATCCTATAACAGAATGCCATATTTACGTTCGAATATTTTTTAAAACAATATTTTGCCCTTGCACTGCCTTTAATATCATTTGTTTTACTGAACGTCATCAAAAGTTATTTTTCAACTATAATAAAGGCTAGACTGCTAGCAAATGCACACCGACTATCATCCAAAAACAACGACAAAATCACAGAAATTCAACATGAGATTATTGCGACGGTAAAGCCAAAGGTCTGGAAATCACTTGCTTTGAAAGCTCGTAGAGTTACCAAAAAATGATTAATTACTGAAATCACAAAAGAATATCTTTAAGGCCAAGTAAAAAAAATTAAATGTTTCTCGTCCTCCGGACGTTTTTCAAAAAGGAGGTGGGCGGTTCTTACTATTTACTATTTTGCTATTTTTACTATTTCTTATTTATTGGTATACTATGAGCCCCAAGCCACAATTACTTTTACAGGAGGAGCAGATACGAACAGTACATGTTATCACTGCATGGGAAAACCGTCTTACAATTGAATTAATATAAATTGCTGTATATGTATAAAAATGGTTAACGTAATAAACTAACATTCCAACTTGAACCTCAATTGGACGTGTCACTTGTCACAACTTGGGCCTGTATCACGTAACTGTTGAATAGCTACAGTTTTAATATGGAAGAATACGTTCAGCAGATAATGACCAAATGAGTTTGAGAGTTGAATGTACATTTTTTGAACGACAACTAACACTATATAAAGGTTTGTATCAAAAATACTAAATAGTAAAAAAAAGGAGGCGGCAACAAAAAAAGGAAGCGGGCGGGGACGAGAAACATCTATTTTTTTTTTTACTTGGCCTAATCTCTCTTTTGTAAAGCTCAAACGTAAATTTTTTTCTTAGGATTGTACTTTATTTATTTAATTAATTAATAAGCTTTCATTGATATATTTATAAAGTGTATTCAAATGAAGTGTATTTATTTATCTACCGTCAAACAATGAATCTTACTGAGTACAATATACTCCATTGATTGACCAACCATGCTACTAGTGTCATGCTTTATTACTCTATTAGGTCTCCATGCCACTATAGGTAGCTTTGCTTAGGTTATTTTTAAATCTCTTTATAACAGTAAAGAGCTGGTAAAATTCACGAGTGCAAATAAAGTCTTGTTTTGTCTTGTCTACTACTCTGTGCCATAGAGTTGCAATACAAGATAGACTGTATTTGATGTCAGAACGTAACTTAAATACAGTGTGTACACTCTAAATGTATTGTATGCAAAATTGAGATAAAACACCGTGCATTTATGCCTAAAGACACAAAACTTTCCAATTAAAGATTTAATGAAACATTGTGTAAATTAGGTAAATATAACAATTAATGCCTTCTGGGATTGTAGCAAATTGCTAACACCCTTTTGTAACTCTTATGATGAAAACGAATCGGATACACACCCAGATAAGACAGACACCTCTATAAAACGGACATCAAATCTTGGTCCCTGCCGTTTTTCCAGTTATTTGTTGTATTTTAATTAAGTCTCTATAAGACGGACACCTCTCTAGACGGAAAAGGGACACTTTGAAATACCAAACGGACAGTTAGAAAGTCATTTTTTTAAAAATTAATACACTTTTTAATGTAAGTACTTAATTGTAACTATTGTAACTATATTTTGACCTCCATCACTATGATTGCAGTTATCAATCAAGTCAGCCCTTACAAGTTACATTACGTTGAGTAAGCTGTACAAATATACGTTATTGAACAAGCGTGAGGTTAAGATGGCTGGATCAAGATGGCCGAGTCATTTTTTGTGCTATCTTGACCGCAAAAGCTTGGCTAATAAAGGACTTATTATATGGCCAAAGAATTTCACTTTACTACAGAAAATCCTGAGCGGGCTCGGGTAACCAGTCACAACACAGAATTCGCTTCATCGTGCCCACCCACCAATCCTGCCATATTGTAATAAATGTACATGCTGCTCGTGTTGCATAGTATTTTCTAATAGTTCAGTCGTTCAATTATGCTTTTGCTTTGTCGGATAAATTTGTTCTAGCTTTCTCTTATTTTATTAAATTGTCACAAGCAAACGCGTATTTATTGACTATATGGCCAGGTTGACAATTATGTACGGGACTGGTGTCATATTACCTCGAGTCTCTATAAGGCGGACACCTCTCTAAGACGGACAGTTGAGGCCGGTCCCGATGGTGTCCGTCTTAGAGAGGTTTGACTGTACTTTGGGGTAAAAAGGATAGATGCTCGTTGGTAAATGTGAAAACATACCTTAGAAATACCAAAGCGTAAAAATTTTTGACCCTAAAAACACCTCATGCATAAAAGATCCCTAAAAAATACCAAGTTAAAACTCGCTATAATTTCAAAGTGTCACGTACGGTGTATCGTTGTCCATCTAATATACTCCTGCATTCTTTGAGGATACATCGTCATACTTTTTTTTCATTTAGTTTTTGATTTAAAAATGCTTTTCTGTTGGATTTTTCAGGTACGCACCTGGTTTGATTCGTTTTAAATTGTTAGTCCGATTGTTGGAATTTCAAAGGTTGTCAGTTTAGTTTTAAAGCAATTGATTTGTCGTGTTTTGAATGTTGGAAACAACCATTCCCTAGTTTTGTTTCCTTTGGCACGCCCATGTTTAAAATACAAGGATGTAAAGATCGACGAGGTATTATGTACATTTGCCACGAGAAAGGACAGAAGGCTATGTGATGTTAGCTGTAGTTCAATAAAACGCTTTAGGGATTAGTTGTTTGTTATTCTATGAGTAGGTGACAAATACCCAATGAGAGAGGAGAAATAATGACAAATAAGAAAAAAATAAGACTTAGTCGTTTTTTTTGCACCCCTATAAAAAATAACGTTTCAATAAAATAACCTCGATTTTGCCCTGAAAACCCCTAAAAAATACCAAATTGCCGATTTTGATCCCTCAATTATACAGCAAGCATCCCTATCACACTAGTATAGGGAGTATTCCGCCTAGTCATTTTGTTTTTGCACCACTATAAAAAATATCGTTTCAATAAAATAATTTTGCTTTTGCTTTGAAAACCCCTAAAAAATACCAAATTGCCGATTTTGACCCCTAAAACATACGACGAGCATCCCTATTATACCAATATAGGGAGTATTCGCCCCTTCCTTTCTCTCCACCCTTCGTTTTTGTTCCTTCAAGTAAAAGGTTACACTCACCGAATACCAACGCTTATCATCCAATTGCCACCCTATACCCAACCCCATCCCAACCCCACAGAGTAGCTACTTGTTGCTATAAATGGCATGTTAAAAGCTAAGTAATTCACACATAAATACAGAATTTCTTTACGGCCAACCTACGTATCATTACTTTACGGCTAACGTACGTTTAACGGTTAAATTTATCATTTTTTACGCTAAATGACTGATTTTGAGGCCGCTTACGACTTGAATTTGATAGCTTGAAATTAGCCCCGACATGATCAAAACATTTAGGGTACATATCCATGTGGTAAAACCGTGAAGAAAAACAATAATCAGTGAAAAAAAGCGATATCAGTGAAGTGATATGATATCGCTTCACGGTAAAATGGTCCAATGAAAAAGTCCGATATAAATACTTTTAGCCAATCACATTG
>JAOBYJ020297084.1:0-15792 GCA_025403565.2 Palythoa heliodiscus | reverse complement strand
TTGTATATTTATAGAAGTTGTAGATTAGATATTTATATTTACCTGATGTTTGACCGTGTTAAAATAATAAAGATTGAATTGAATTGAATTGAATTGGCACTGAAAAGCCCCTTTGGGGAAGTGGTCAATAAACTATGTATGTATGTATGTATGTAACAAGAAACAGAAAAAATTCCTTTTTTGGGCCAGAAAACAAAATTCTTCGGATAAAAATAACATACAGTCTTGTGAAGGAAAAATTAGTGAGAAAGAATGTCTAGATGCTTTAAATGCTATGCCTAATAACAAGTCATCGGGCACAGGTTGATTTCCCTTAGAATTTTATGAGGTAGTTTGGAATGCTATAACTGAGAGGCACTGTTAGCCTTCTATTCATACGGTTTTAAAACTGTCTATCTCACAAAGACAAGGAATAATAATCTTAATCCCCAAAAAATGCAATGCCCTTTTTTATAAATAATTGGCAACCCTTAACGCTTCTAAATGTTGGCTACCAAATAGCCACAAAATGCATTGCTATGCTTTTTCACAAAGTTCTGCCGATCATCATCAATCCCAATCAAACGACCAGCAACCCTGTTAGAAACGTAGGTAAAAAATTGACGCCTTTCACTTCTCAAAGAGTGAAGTACAACTTCACTGTCAGTCTAGTGATACGATTCGCCAGTAGTCAAGTGCAACTCTTCACAAAGCATTTTACCAAGGCGCGTCGCAATCACAGCTTCTTGTAGCTCTAGTCTTGGAATACTGGTAAATTTTGTAGGTGTATTGCTTCCCTTTCCCATAACGAATGAGCAGTGGGCAGTTCCATTCGGACAGTCCACGCGAAGATATGCACATATGTACCAAAATCAAATTCAGAAGCGTCGCAAAATACATGAAGTTGTTGCCTGCGATGAGTGGATTGACACCAGGAGGGAAGTAGCATCGCGGAATCCTCAGACCTGTTAACAAAGGTAACTGACTTTTCCAAGAGTGCCATTTCTCAATAAAAAGGTCATTGAGTGATTAGTACCAGTCCACTCCTTCCACAGCTCCTGGACCAAGTTTCTTGCCGTCATTGCCACAAGTACTACAAAGCCTAAAGGATTATACAGCGAACAGACAGCAGAATTTCGCACTCGGTATCAGCACAATTAAGGCTTCAAATCTCGAAGCCTAGTTCGTCAGTTTTTGCATACTAACGTAATCCGAGAGCCCTATCAACGGTTAAATCGTCAAGGTCAAGGTCGATATCAGGTTTTGCTCTCTCACTTGAGCGGAGTAATGCTAGCACTTTTTTTACTGTTGGAGGAGAACTCTCTCACGAGGAACCCATGAGCTGTACTCCAGACAACTCGTCTTCCGTAGAGAGGAGAGCATCATCCACATAAAAGTTGTGTCTCACAGCTCTCACACTGAAGTCTTCTACATTATCATCTGCTACCCGCTCTAAGATTGAGTTTGCAATGCAACGAGATGAAGCTGCTCCAAATATGTGAACCTGCATGGTGTAGACATCAGATGATTTATCATAGCTTTTTTGTCCACCACAAGAATCGAAGTGCTGCTTTGTGTTCTTTTCGCACACGAATCTGGAGAAACATTGCCTCCACTTCTGCTGCTAGGCCTACTTTTTCCTGTCGGGTCCACTTAGCAAAGCCTTGTTCAAGGAAGCAACTTCGAATGCAGCGGTATCCTCACTTGAAGGCTTGTTGGGATTCATCACTAGGTGGTTCGGGAGAAACCTCGTAACTGGACTCTTGCGCTCCAACTCCTCTTCTGTAAGCTTGCAAGTATATCCTTTCTCTGTGTAGCCTTCCATGACTTCACGATATTTTGCAACCGAGACTTGTTACCTGTCTTAGTGAGTTTTCGACGCAGTGACTCAGCTCTTTTCTCGACCATAGGTTTGTTGTTAGAGAGAGATGGATTATCATCCCTACACCGTAGCCCAACTTCGTAGTGCCCATCTTCCAGAGCCTTTCGATCAAACATTAGTTGTCATCCACTGACACAGAGTTCATAGAAGCTCCACTGTTGGAATATACTCTATTACAAAGCTCAAAAGCGCACCCACCCGCAGAAATATCTACATCCGTAAAACCCATTCTGATTCTCTGGTTTCTTGTGAGCAACTGTGAGCAAAGGGGAGATTGTTTTCAACTTAGATAGAAACACGCTTGACTTCAGTAGGTGGGATGCCAATGTCCTGCAGATGAGGATTAGTTTTGATGTCTAGTGTCTCTGGAAGTACTCGTCTAGATTGATTGAGACCAGAAAGGTTATGAACACCGGGCAAAGGGGGGAAACAGCTATGCAAATAGATTTATCAAAATTCTTGGGTCCTTCGACCTCAAAAAGCATGTCAGGGGCAAAACAAGCAAAGACGGCCACACCCTTCATCTTGTTATTACAAGGTCTGATGATACCCTGATTATAAACTCACCGTAGGAGACCCTGGGATTTCTGATTACCATGCAATCCACGGTGACTCAAGTCTGAACAAACCACAGTTTACCAAGAAAACAGTTGAATTTCGGAAATCATGATGTATTGATAACAGTCGCTTATCTGAAGATATACTCAATTCTGAACTCCACAGTCAGCCACCCCTAGACTTGAACTCACGTGTCATCCAATATGATAATGTTCTGCGATCTTTATTAGATGACGAAGCCCCTCTGAAAAGGAAAAATGTTACAACCATCAGCGCCATGGTATACACACTGGAAGTGGCCAAGGAGAAAAGGAAAAGACGAAGCTTAGAGAGGAAATGACGTAGGAATGGACTTCCAATTAATCGAAAACAATATGTCTACCAGTGTTCTTTCGTTAACAACTTGATTACCTCCTCTAAGACCGCCTACAGCACATCAGTTATTAACGAATACTCTGGAGATCCGAAAGTTCTTTTCAAGACTATAAACATAAACTTCTCCAAAAGAAATCAGTACAACAGTACCCATCTGCACCCAGCAATGCTGATTTAGCAAATGACTTTGCCGATTGCTAAAATACAACGTATGTTATCTGAAAAGCAAGTCTCTCCTGGTCCTCTCTCACTAACGGATGGTATATGTAACGTTAAACTGAGCAATTTCAGAGCAGTTACGGAAGAAGAAGTTAGAGAGCGTGCAACCAAATCGTTCTCTAAGTATTGCCGGCTAAACCCTTTACCTGCCATTACAATGAAGGAATGCTTCGACACATTACTGCCAGTCACCAATATTGTGACCATGTTGCTATCGACTGGTGTCATGCCTGACTCGCTAAATACGGTAGAACTTCACCCTCTGATGAAGAAGAAAAATGCAGACCATGATGAAAACATTCCGTCCAATATATATCAAATCTTTGAATGGTATCTAAAGTTGTCGGGAAATCTGTTTTAGTCCAGCTAACAGAGCACGTGACTACACGAAATCCGGACTAGCCCTTACAGTCTTTCTACAAGAAAGGTCACTCAATTGAAACGGCATTGATCAATGTACAGAACGACATCCCTCGTGTTATTGATAACACAGACTTCGTGATACTGTTAATGCTTGATCTGTCGGCAGCGTTTGACACTGTGGGCCATTCTACTCTCCTATCCAGGTTCTCTACCAGCTATGGCCTGAGTTGAGTAGTTCCTAACTGGTTTCGCTCCTATCTAACATCGCGCAAACAGATGTCATGGTTGAAGGATGCAAGTCCTCGCTTCGAGATCTCGACCGAGAAGTGCCTCAAGGATCTGTTTTGGGTCCATAACTCTATCTGATGTACACATCTCCAATTGACGACTCTCAACTGTAGACATTGTAAAACCGATTCCTTGGACGATCTACATCAAGCAAAACCCAAGTTGACATCTGTGTCAGAGGCATTGATAACTGAATGGTTCATAATGGCCTTAATAAGATGAATCAAGACAAGTCACAACTTCTTTTACCTCTAGGTTTTGACCTAGTCTAGTGTTGAGCAGTCTAACAGTAGTGAGTAAAGAAATAAAGCCTACCCCATCAGCAAAGAGTTTATGGACTGTCTTTGATACACATGTTACGCTATGTAAGGTATCAAATTTTCATCTTGAAAGTATAAGCAAAATCAGAAAATATCTTAGTGAAGAAACTACAGAAACACTCGTAGATGCCTTTGTTTCTTCCAGACTTGATAACTGCAATTAATTGCTCTATGGTTTCTAGAGTCACAGATTCACAAACCGCAACTGATTCAAAATGCAGTCTCCCGAATTGTGACATTTACGAGAAAATCAGAGCATATCACTCCAGTACTTCAGAGGCTGACTACCTGTACATTTAGGGATTACTTGTAAAATGTCTATTATTATATACAAAGCATTGAGTGGACTTCTCCAGCTAGGATTCTTTTTACAGAAATATTCTGGACGACACAGAATCACTCGATTCGCCGGGTAACAATATCTTTTCACATCAACAATAGAAATGACACGCATGGCAAACATGGCGGACTTGGCAAACTTGGCGAACTTGTTGGTTAAAAGAAGAAAACAAATCTAAACAATGAAAGGAAGAAAATAATGCTCACAATCCTGTGCGTTCCACTGCGCAAAACATTTAATTGTATTTTGAACTTTAATTCTTTTCGTTCCGAATTCTAACTAAACAAAACTCGCCTGTCAGCACTTTCTGCTTACGCAGCCAAAATATTAGTCACTTGATTTTTCTTACACAATATAGTTAGTGCCTGATCAGTTACTCATTATAGTACTACCTTTCCAGATCACCTATAAACCCAGATGTTATGCCTTCTTGGTTACACATTTTGGGTCTCGCTTTTAACTTTCTTTTGTTCCACATTCAAGTAAAACAACTACACGGCGGCATTTAATCTGGAATGATGCAATGGCCGGAAAGCTTCGAGAAATTTACGATTGGTTCCCCTATATAACCGCTCAGTGCAAACTTTCTTCCAAAAATGTAAGTATACTATTTTTTTGCTGGTCTTTTACTGGTCTCTGGGCCCGAAGCGGGGGGATGGGGGAGGGGAGAACAGAGAATGCCCGCGGGCCGTAACTCAATTAGTTTTTAAGCTGCAGTTAGTGAACCTTGGTAGGCAGGTTACTCATAAAAAAATATTTTTATTTGATGTAACCTTAATGCTGATATGACGTTACGATAACATCTTTTGTTAAAAAGTGTTTTTAAGAAAATTGCTATTTTCAACTTGAGAAACATTTTCACTAACTTCTTTTAAAGCATTTTTGTCAAAGGGACACTTTTAAAAACTATTTTAGTTTTAATACATATGCATATGTGAGGCCATTTTTGGCCAAAATTAATATCATCTCATATCAATAAAAACACGTGGCAGCCATATACCCCTCCTTGTCGTAGCCAAGGCAGTAGCAGAGGAGCTTTTTAGCTCGGACCTAGAAATAGACGTGGATGAAAGAAAATTCGCGTTTTATTTGGCAGTCATTTTCAGAAGGAAAGGAGAAAGAATTACAAATTCATGAAATAATCCCATAAAGGAAGCACCAAGCAGCCAGAAGGATACTAATATCAACTGATGAGATACTAAAACGAAGTGAGAAAACGGTCAGCAAGTTCCAAGAGACCGGGTTGAGAAATCTAAATAGCGGGAGAAGTAAGGCAGATGATAGGCCTTGCCCTGGAGGACGAAATCAAAACCGCCATGCAAAATCATATCTGTAAACTCAATGGAATTGTGAGAAGGTAATCAAAAGATGGGGCCATCCGAAAAAAACTCACAGGAGCAAAGGCAAAGGTATTTATGAGCAGGTGGAGGAGAGAGTTCAGAAAAGGGGTAATGAATGCAACCGAGAATATTGACATGGAGGCCATCCACCCAGGCTACAGATTCATTGGAGAAAAATCCAATTCTTGTCCAACAAGGGTTAGAGGCCGCAAGGTGCCAGATGATGAGCGAACAGCAAAACTAGTTCAGAAGATTGCCAATAACATCTGCGAATTTATCAAAATGGAGATTGACTACCCGAGCCGACACCCATCAGGATGGATGGTACTGCTTGATCTGCGAGTAAGAACTGCGTGGGACAATGCCATCGACTTTATGTTCTATTAGAAGCCAATGGCCTCGCCCTTTAAAACGGAGCAGCAATTCCAGCAAGGATAAAGTAAGATAAGGCGACTCAGAAATACAAGACTACGCCTGCACGATGAGGTCTGTAATACCTTATTAATTGAAGAATTGGCAGATAGTATGACGGTGTCTGTCCTGAAGAGTATAAAAAGAAAGCTATTCAATCTGCAGTAGTCGGATACGAGAAGATGGCTGAGAAGAGTCGTAGAGAGATAAGACCCTGGAAATGGCAGGCTGCAGAGAGGCGAATTAAGAAGATAATAAGTAAGATGTCTTGGTTCTGCCGCATGACACTGTTCGTACCTGTCAATCAGAAGAGTGAATTGGCGAGCAAAGTACTAGAGGTGGTAGAGGAGGAGGGAAAGAGAATCAATGTGAAAGTGAGAGTTGTGGAAACAGCAGGCACGTCCCTCAAGCAGAATCTAGTTAAACGAGATATATCTCCAATCCAGAATTGCCTACAGGAAGATTGCCCCCTGTGTAGCACTGGAGATGTGAAACAAGCTACGTCGCACCACAGAAGTAGTACATGTACACATTGCGGAGACAGAGACAGAGCCATGAAAGCTCAGTACATAGGAGAGACAGGTTACACAGCCTAAACAAGAATGTTGGGCACGAAAGTAATATAAGCGGAGGAAACACAAGGAATGCCTTCGTCAAACACCTTGTAATGTACCACCCAGATGAGGAAAGGTGCCCCAAGTCGTTCAAGTTTGAATGCGTCAAGACATTCTCGAGGTGTCTGGACAGACAAGTATACGTCCACATCGGCATACATCTATAGATCTGAGGCGGACATTGTACTAAACAGCAAATCAGAATTCAAGCAACCAGCTGTCGAAAGGGTTGTAATCACCAGGGAACTTGACAATAATTGGGTGAAACCTAGGATGTTTTTTTTAAATTGTCTTTATCCATCTGATCACACATCAATATCTTCAGCTAGATTTCAGGCGTGGCCTTTAACGGTTCCTTGAGGCACAATGCTTTGTTTGCAGGTAAAATAGGTTTAAACACTAATCTAGTTTCAATTTGCGGAAAACACTTATTTACATATATTATAATTAATGCAATGTATTTGAACATTATGAAAGATTTTATTACAAGGCTCGTCGCTTACTTTTCAGAATCCATTACACCAGAAAAAACACCGGTTCTCATTTGATCTACGAAATTTTAAAAACCCCGTAGGCCAAGATTAGACAGAAAGATAGACAGACAGACGGACAGGCGAGCAGGCAGGCAGACAGACAGACGGACGGACGGACGGACAGAAAGACAGACAGATTCTTTATTTATACACGATCAAAACTCATCAGGGTTTACAATAAAACTAAAATGTAGTAGTAGTAGTAGTACTTGGATAGGTGACCCCCTAGGAATAGCTTGTGTCGCCATTTGGTCATTCAGAACGCATTGCGCTTTTGCAAATAATATCTCTATAGCAAGTAAATATGTTTTCAGAAAGTTTGTGAAATTGTAGCCTCTTGTTATACAAAAACTTAAAGAGGAATTTTTGTTCTTACAGAAGCCACTCATTTTCCGGACTGTCAAGACAAAAATCACGACTCCCCTCAAAAAAGTGGATCTGATATGCTTTGCCGCAGAGAGAAACTCGACAACCTACATGGATTCAGAAGGCGACAATTGCGAGAGTGGCTCGGGAAAAGTGGGAACGGATTATTTACAAACGCTGTAGTAGGCACTAGTGCCAGTTCACAATGCGCCCATTCAGCTGCGAGGCTGCAGAAGCCTTCATGCATGTTTTGAAAGGAAAGGTCCAAACAATAATAGAACGGAATAGCTATTAAAATGAATATGTAAAATTGATTTTACTTTTACAGTTCGCAAACAACAAAGGAGGGAAAATGAAATTTCTGAACTCAAACGGCTATGTCTTTTTACTGGGTGTCAGTAATTGCTTTAAAGTCTTTCCATCATACAATAATAGACCAGTTTCGAATCCTCAGTTGCCGCCGATTTAAATGACTGCAGATTCATTTTTTACGGGGTTAGCCTCGTTTTGGTGTTAAATATTGAAAAAGACAGGCCACACTTCAACAATACACCTGGTTTTAAGTAACACAAAACTACATTGGCAATAGGAACTGAGGCTAACACAATAGAAAATGAATCCGTTATCATTGCAGTCAGCGGCAAATAAAAATAATAAAGTAAATACTTTATTTACCGTCAATTGCGAAGGAAGTGGTTGCCCGGCTAATGTTTAATCGCTCGACGGCTCAGATGTTGGCGTGAGAGTTGAATTTGCAGAGGGAGGAAAACGCGAGTACCCGAATAAAGCCCCTCAAAGTCAGATTGAGATCGATAAAGCCCAGGACCCGATCCGGGGTCGTAGAGGGGTTGGAGGCGTGGACTGGTGACTACTGAGCCAACTTGACTCCTCCAACTACAAGTTGCAATTATTGCCCCTGGCCTGGGGAACATACCTTTCTTATCATGTGCCGAACAGTTAAATAATTTTTCTGCTCTCTGACATAATTACGTTCTTTAATAGGTGGATAATAGATTACTTCATGGAAAGTACGCGCTTACGGTGGTGGACTTACGTATCAGCAAACAAATGAGTCAGTGGAGTGAAAAGAAATAACAAGCAAAGGAAATAACAAATAATTAAATAAATTTGGACTTTAAAGTACCATTGGGGGAGGGGTGGGAGGAGTATTTTAGTCCAATTAAACAAAAGCATTTTGGTTGGATGGATTTGATAAATCTTTACAAATAAAATGGACTAATTTTACAGGTATTCCTTTTGGGTGTATTACATTCTGATATGATTACTTTGCGATCAGTAGGTCTTGCCTACCCGCGTCGTAGGCGCATTTTTTGCCATTGAATTTAGCCAGCACCCAGGTCACCGTGAGTTTGTCAACAAAAAGATGCTCTGCAACAATTATGCTTTCTGATATTCATTATCTTTAATCTTTACAAATTCTAACATTGCGACACTATGAATTTGTCCCATTTTCGACAATGGAAACTGCGTCAAATTGATCAAATGATTTAAGACAAATTTCAGTCTCTCAAATGACCAGTATTTGTGACTAAACACATACACATGTCCGATATTGCACACCTTTGGCAAACTTGGGCGGTGTTTTTGCTGCTCTTTGTTTAATTGTCCGCGGTGGTTAAAGACAACAAAAGCCAATATCACGCTGCGTTTATTGTAGGCTAACTCTTAGAAATAACGATTTACATCCGTTTACATCAAATAGCTGAAACCAATACAGTAGAAGTGAAGATAAATGATGCTTAGTTTCTGAAATAGTAATAGTGCCAGTCATTTTTGGGTTTCATTTGCCCAGCCACAGATCATTAACGGAAGGGCAACAATGATTACTAATGTGTGCAGCCAGGCGAGTTACATACATTTCAATTTTTCCTTTTAAGAACTGGTAGCTTTTTTATACTTCACCAGTTAGGATGAAAGCTATAGCTGAAGTGAGCCCATAACAACAATTACGTACCTAACCCTAATTTCAGACAACCAAATGTAATAACGTTAAAGGCGACCCAATATACTTTTCGCTGCCGGGCAGTTATGTTTGATGTTTTGCTTATATGATAACATTCAGTTACCGCAAACTGTTTCTTTGTTTTATAATCGATAGTGGTCCTAGCCTTTCTGCTACATTGCCCTTGAATCTAATGTATTTCGATTGACTTCCGACCATGCATCCTTTATAAATATTAAATGTCACGAAACTTTACATCTTATACGCGTTTGAAAGATAACTAACCTAAAATTGCCGAAAAGATACTTTTATTTCTTAAGCTCTTTTTTATTTAAGCAATCTGTCTCTGCCGTTCAAGAGTTTTGATCCCTTTTCAATTGTTGAAGAGATTAAGAGGTCTTAAATTTGATTGCGAAAATTAAGACAGAGAAACATTCACAAAATACTATAGTCCATATCTTGTTTGAGTTTGACCTAGAATCGTATGAACAAGAAAAATATAATTTATCTCGATTTTGTAAATGTTTCCAAAAGGTCTAGATATTATTAGACTGGCAGTAAATTTTTAGCTTAAACATCTATTTCAGCTAAAAATCAAAGAGACGTTACATACCCTTTGGGACAAGCCGATCTTAAATCATCAAGCATGTTAATTCAAAAATATTTTTGTGAACGCTCTAATAACACCGTCAATTAGCATTTTCAGCTAACTATATGTCACTTCTAACTAGCCTCGTTGTATGCTACCGGGGATGGCAAGAGACTTGCCGAAACATGCACAGTTTAAAAAAGGGGTGGTCATTTGTTCTATTAGTATTAGCAAAAAACGAGTAAAATTTGTAAGGTTTGACTTTGTGATTCAGGTGGTTTTTGACGATACAGTAACTTAATTCTAATTGTCTTACAATAAACCTTTAAAATACTTCTAACTCACCTTTGTTTTGAAAGTTATCAGTCAAATATTCAAAGCTAACCAAACCGGCAGTAGCTAGTGTTGTAAACTATACTACAATGGTTACGACCGCTTATTACAGGGTGGTAAAGGTTTTTTCGTGATCCGTTATTGGATCAAAAGCTGGCCCATGATTCGTTATTGGGGTGTCAAGTGAGTTCGTAATTCCACTAAAATTTCTTATCGTGATCCGTCATTGTTACCGTGATTCGTTATCTGAAACCCTCTTTACCACCCTGTTGTTGCACGTTGCTGCCCTGCACAAAAATCTGGCGCTGTGTTGCACACTCACGGGCTCATATAGCTCGTATATAAGTCATATTTCTCAGATTATGCATCTCCAAACTTAACTGAAATACTGCATCGCTTAAATTTTGACGGGTTGTTGTTAGGTTTGGCTAGACTATTTTTGACAGGCTCAACACAATGGCATTATTAGATACCGAAGGTTGTGATACCTATAAATGATATCAACGTTGACCATCTTTGTACTTTCAGTTCAAACAAAATATGTTTTTGAGGCGAGATTGGAGCCAATTTGGAGGATAAGATGCAAGTTAAGTGCGTTTTGTATTATTCAATGCTTTACGCTAGAGAGACACTTAAGATATTTTTATATTTTTGCATAATTCGAAGCTTAATTGTGATGAAATGAGCAAAAAAACTAACAATATTTTGAAGCTTTACCAAATTGTAAACGTAAATTTTTTTTTGTTCAAGAGTTTCACTCATGAAACTGCTTATTGCAGCACTGGGTAAAAAAAATTATTCAACTAATTAAATGCCAAAGATAAAAGCTGCGCATATCAGGCATTTTTATGTAAATATTTATGAGTAGCATGTGTGTTAATATCAGTAATATATTTAATGCCAGAAGCAAGTGACAGTAGCTGTATTGTTATTCAACGTTAGTCTGTGTGGTCTGTTGTGCACAGCTAAACCAGGCGAGTACTAAACACGTGCCAGTTGTCATTTCAACACATGCTGCTGTAAAAATGAACCACTTAAGATGGTTTCTCTGCTCCCTTGTGCTGCTGACGATTGCCAGCACTCTAACACACGTGCAAGCTAGAATCAAGCGGCGAAACAAATTCCCAAGTAAGTGATAACAAAACTTAGATCGATTTTTCCTGCCAGTCAAAATTGTTACTTGACGTTTAGAGTGTTCTATTCGCTTTAATTTCTTAAAAGCTAATGAAGTCAAGCCAGACCTTCAAATATGTTAATAAATCAGAGCTCAGTTATAACCGAGTTGTGGATTGAAAACATTATTAAAAAGGGCAGCTGTTCCGAGGGATATAAATCGCTTTCTGTTATTTTGCTGAAAAAGATAACCTTTGTAGCTCCAAGAGAGGATCTGGGATAAGAAATTTGAAGAACCTGTCGCTACCTTATTTTGCTAATTTGGCGGACATTGCCTTCTATTATTACCTCATTTCTGCCCGAGTTGATGCGAAAGTCAACCTGTCCGCGGGGCAAGCACGCAATGAGTTAAACTTACAGTAAAGATGAACGTGATAAATACCTGAACCGCCTCTCACATCAAATCAAAATACGCCAGAGGCAGGAAACTTGTACATATAGCTGCACGAAATGCAACTGGTGTCAAAACAGATGAAGCAAAGCTAATTTTAATATTCATGCTGCATAATATATTCTAAAGGCTTTCTAGAACCGTCGATCATTACATTGCCTGTTTAAATATACAGTATACTCGCAGCGCAGTCAGAAAATGCTGTTATTTATTATTCATTTACTATAAAAAAGCATTTGGCTTTTGGTAAGTTATATTCATTATATTTATATACCGCTTAAAACGTTTATATTCAACCTGTTGCCGCAATTGCGTGTCATGAAGATATTTTTTAAGAACAGTTAAAGTATCAAAAGACATGGTCTTTCTGTTAACAATACTAAATTTTAAAAATTAAAAGTTAGCAGTCACCTTTTTATCACAGTGATATTAACCACAGCGATGATATAAGGGTGCCCTTGGCATGTAAATACAAGGACAGGTCGCTTTTTATCCACTAATAACATAAAACATACATAACAAAATTACTTGATTCTGACTGGCTCAGAACAGTGCAGTTTTTTGTAAACAGCAGTGCAAAAAAGAGTCCGAGTGCAAGTTACTCACAGAATTCTTGCTTTTGATTGGCTTATAAGCAGGTTTGGTAAGAACGAATCAAATCTGGCCTTTGTTTTAGTGGCGTAACGCGCAAAATTCAAAGTTCAAAGTCCAAAGTTCAAAGTCTTTTTATTTTGAACTATTAATTCAAAGTAAAAACATGCAAGGTGTTACTTTACTTTCTGGCTGGAATATGTTAGCGAATAGAGTTTCCCGAAGGTATATACAATGCCCCATGCACTTCTACGTTTTCTTTAGTACGACCTTTTTCATAGCTCTTTGTTATGATTTGTTTTCAAAACCTATTGAGTTTTATATAAATTGTTATCAGTACGTAACACCAGGGGTTACCCGAAACTCAAAAACAGAGCTAGTTTGAAAAGATATTACTGCAAGCTCTAGGCCATCAAGACACAAGTTTTCATGGTTGCATTCAATGTCTTATCTTCAAAAGACATTTGAGAACTTTTACATATCAAGATTTACTTAATCCATCTAAGAAAGATACTTTTCAGATAAATAAACCAGTTGAAAACCAGAAATATTGATTGTTAACACAATAGTACTTGCCTATTTAGGATACAAGCACGTTTATTTTATTGACAAAAAACCGCTCGTTTTGAAGCAGATTCCAAATTTTTCATAGGAGCGGCTAGAAAACGTCCGCTTTTCGTTTACTGATTTTATTGAAGGATTTAGTACATTATGGTTTTATGAAACCCGTTTGTATGAGTATTATACCAAGTACTCTTTTATATCAGTTATATCTGAGTCAGTGTAATTTTGTTGTCTCTCATCTTTCAATGTCTGCAACTTCTGCCGACTTGATATTCAAGATAACACTTACCCACAAAAGGTGTACGTTATCTGTTGAGATACTGTAATCTACACAACATAGCTTCTGAACAAGCCAACATAACAAACACCGTTATCCCTTCGATTTCATATAATCTTTAGTAGATATGAATCTAAGAGGAATGGTATATAATACTTTCTGAAAGTTGGAATAAAATAAGACTAAAATACGTCAACTACATATATTTTGTTAATTTATTTTTTATTAGAAAAATCCGCTAGTCAATTTAATGTGTGGTAAAACTTAAAACCCCATCCGAAACACGGCAACAACAAAACATATATACTTAAATGTTATCGTTTCGTCAAATAACGCTCGTGACATGACCGGTCACATATTAAATGACCCAAACGCTGTGAAACAGAAATGTTTGTTTTATCTTGGCCCGGTAGAGTTTTGTTTTGATGCTAATAACCATCCAACACGAGGTTTTATTTTTTTTTTTTTTTGTAAAATAGAAAAATTTTCTCTTTCAGGCTGACGTTTAATAGTTTAAGCCGTGTCGCTATAACATCTCACTAAACTCAGTGCATTCAGTGTATAGCCATTGTAGTAAAGCCATGTTCATATGTTGCAAAGTATTTTATTCCTTTTTTGAATCTGGTCGTGACTTCTGAAGAGGAAGACGTAGCCTTAATACCCTTATTGATGGAAAAAAGGTCAAGCAAATTGTCTCCAAATGAGCCCAGCCAGCCAAAACTAAATGCCAGTACTCTGGCTATCTCTTTAATAAATCACTAATTATTGAGAAAACGTTTGGCTATTTTCATTAACCCTTAAGGCCTGGGTAAACTGACTGGGTAAACTTTGGTAAACTGGAGTGCCATGCACTTAGGTGTTTCTAGTTTCTACAATATTGATTAAAAGAATGGCAACGCATACAATTCTCAAAAGCCTATGGACCAAAGGATTTTAAATTTTTAATTTGTAATATTATTGGCTCTATTGTAATTTGATACCAGTCACTCAAAGTGGCCAAATACTGTGAATGACCTACTGCTACTTAAAAAGTGTTCTGGGAGTCTTATTTGCAAAATGTTCAAATTTTTTTTTTGTTTTCTGGCACTAAAAACAATGAAAAATGTGATAGGTGGTATATTTTTAGATATTTTGAAAATTGAGTTTAGCTTGTCGAAAAGGAAAAGCAAATGGTATAAGAAATGCATTATCCGTGCAATTGTAAAATCCATCGCTTATTACACAAAGCTATTGGAGATAAACAAACTTTGGAAAATTTAATTTAAGTCAATATGTAAAATTGTTAAGTCAATTCAAGTCAAAGTTTATTGTTTGTACCATTTGTATATTACAATGTTAATAATGTTTCTAAAGTAAATTAATCTAAACTACTGGTAAAGGATATCTGAAAGAGCTTTTCGTTAAACAGGTCAGATATCCCAGTAACTGATTTGAGGCATTGTTCTCGAAAGATTCCCTTTTAGCTGAAAGGTCAATTTAAATCAAAACATGTCATAAATTCAAAAAATCCAAAATCATCCAATTTCACAACTTAACAACCCAAACCTGTGCATTTCTAAACTTAGCGAACGAAACTGTATTACAGGTGAAACTAATTCCAAAATTTCTGCTCTGTACAGAAATAGCACGAAACAAGTTTAGTACACTCTTCCATTGTTTTTAAAGTGTATATACCCGAATTATAGAGCTTTGCCTATTAGAAAGGTTTTCAAAAAAGAAGAAAAATGTCGTTTATTTTATTGAAATAGCTCTTTTGGTTGCTGAGATATTAGCGTTTTTCAAATATGCAAATTAGATAAGTTGTGACGTCATATCAGGGACTCGCAACTGGATAAATCACAAAAGAACAATTATTTCTTGAAATACCAGTTCAACGATCCTGAAACTCTGTAGAGTTGTTCCAGCAACACAAACACATGTAATGATGCTTGTTAAGGTGTTACTGTGACAACATTCTCGGTCCCAGTCCTTTTTTTGCTCTGAACCAAAAACAATGTTTTTGGCATTAAAATATAAAATAAAACTCTATCTTTTGCATCATGCATAGCGTCCACTACAGCTGATGCCACTAACTGCGTTATTTGAGTGAAAAATGTTTGAAAATTTAAAAAAATGGAAATTTTAATTTTTAGAAATAAGAGGTCTATGACTGATGTGTTCCCATGGCAACAACAAAACTCCTATGCTAAAATGTCTTTATATGAGCATGAAGTTGATTCCAAGTTTCAAGTTCTTTGAAGAAATACTTCAAGAGATAACTGTTGTTTTGTGATCTATTCAATTGTGACTCCCTGATATGACGTCACAACTTATCTAATTTGCA
>JAOBYJ020296101.1:0-15805 GCA_025403565.2 Palythoa heliodiscus | reverse complement strand
CATCTGCTTAGCCTAGCATTTAAGCTATTTACAGATGAAGTGTATTAATAATATAATATAATATAATATAATATAATATAATATAATATAATATAATTAACAATTATTCCACGAGCGCTCATTGGATATGAGGTGATAGATAGCCAACGAGGCGCGTAGCGTCCTCGCTTTTATCTGCTGGGGTTTTTGTAGGTCTAGAAACATACACAACACAGTCAAACATCGCTTACCTTCTACACACCGTAAGCAACAAGACCCTGGTATTAATCCTGGCTTTTGACCCTAAAAAGAGAATGAAAAGTTGCGATGTTACACCCAGTTGACAAAATTTTAAGTGTTATAAACGTTCATTTACATTACAAAACCTGGCTGGATAAATGAATAGCTTTTGTAACAAGTATACTTTATATACTATCTGAAATTATATCGTTTTTGTAGTAAGTAATGGCAATGGGACTGAGTGGAGTCCAATACGGTCTGTTGTCATTACGCGTGATTAACAGAATTGAATGAGCGCGAAGCGCGAATCCAATTTGTTTAATCACAAGTAATGATAACAGACAGAATTGGACGAACCTGAAGTCCTATTACCAATTTATTATAATAATTACAATTTCTGAAAACTAAACTGAAAGACGAAATCTTATCAGATAAAAACACATTTTACTAATTTTTGTAACATTTGTATAATGGTAATGGATGAGTGGAGTCCATTTCTGTCTGTTATCACTACTTGTTGCTGATTATTCAGGAGGTTTGTTTTTGTATCTGATTTAGAAGGAAGAGTGCATGTGCTAATAAGGCAAAAAAAATGTAAACAAAGATTTGCCTGTTAGCAAAGGACTAGAGGAGATAAGAGTAAGACTCGGTACCTCTGAACGCAGCGAAAAATTATAGCAAGAATTTGGCCGGCCTCTATATGGTGTGGTGAAAGTAGGATAGGGCGAGAGAGGAGATAAGTTAGAAACTAATCTGTAAGGCTACAAGATCTTGTTTTCATCTGGAGAAAACGAGGGGAAATAATTGATTAAAACGACGTGTTTGTTTGCACACATCTGTTGATAATTAGGATCTTAATTCACAACTTTCTGTAGATACACAACTAACGAAATCGTATTTGTTAGTTTTTAGGCGAATCTTTTTGGCTTTAACAGGTTAGCAAGGTTAACAAATTTGCAGGTGTCCTTGTGCTGTTGAGGAACAGATGTTTGAAATGTCCTTCTCTGAAAAGGAATCAATTCTCGAAAGGGTTAGTTTTTTTTATACCTCACAACGAAAGAAGGAAAGATTCAAACTACAGAGGCATCGCAACTCAACGAAGTCAAACCGAAAGCATATGTAGGCGCCTCTGGCTCCCGCTATATGGAACATGTGTGACCTCGGAGCACGGCGTCAAGAAGGGAGGAAAGCCAGAGTACGAGGAGAAAAAACCCTCGGAGTCAGATAGAGATTGACAAATCTCAGCCCACATGCATGCGGAGCCCGGGAGTCGATCCTGGGAGGTAGAGGTGGGAAGTGCGAGTGATGACCGCTAAGCCAACCTGACTCCCAATAACAAATTTATTCATCCTTGAGTTAATTACACCATCCTATAATTAATCTTACTTGTTTTATCACAATCGCGTGATGTGCACCGAACATTTTGAATTTTTAAACTCTCTTAATTACCTAAAGTAAAATTTTTTAAAACAGTGTTTCAAATACATTTGTTTCTCACGCTGTCAAGGAATTAATTGCGATATGTTTTCTTAATTCTTCCGTTTGAACGGAGTTTAATGTTTTAGTAATTAATTTTATCGGACTTTCCATTGCAAAAGCCGCAAATTGCGGGTGGCGAATTGGGACAGAAGAATCTGTGTCTTCCCTTAGCCTGATGCTTTAATTAGGAATTTATGTACACTTGTTTAAGTGACAGTTTGTTTTATTTTTAGAATCGGTCAAATCAAAGTGTTCGAAAACCCTTTTTAGATCTCTTTGGATTGCTAAGTATGTAAAAAATGATTTAAATAGGTATCTATAGTCCAAAGAGATTAGCAATAACACGTTTGAAGCTTTCTAAGGCGTACTATGTTAAGAAATCTCAAACTTCTGAGTTCTCGAAACGTCACGAAAAGTAAAAATGTACACGGCAAATTACGCCCAGGAAACATAAAATGTAGCAGAGAGAGATTACGTCAAATATCAAATGAGAATCTATTGGGACATATGCTCTCAGACTGCGAATTTACTGAACTAATTACAAGTTTAAAACTAACACAAAAAACCTGGATTTTAACATCTTTGACTTTCAGGATATATGTACTCTCTCAGAGTTTTCAGAGAGAAACGATAAATATATCTTGATCCAAATTTGATTAAGATGACAAAAACAATCTATTGATATATTTGTCTCTATTAAAAGCGTTCTTTGACACTTACGTAGAACTGATATAAATTGAAATTAACATAAAACACAAAAATCACGCACTTTATCTGTTTATCAAATATTTTCAAACACGCCTCATCAGAGATACGCTTTATCACAGAAAATCGCTTGTCCAATCAAAGGCTATTTACCAAATAACTTGTTGTCATCTGTATTTTTCCTTTTCATATTTCACCCGAACAGTTTTTAAAAAACTCCAGATAATGGCTTTCATTGATCCCAAACTTGGCAAAAGAAAAAACGGCTCATCTCAAATATTTATTTGAGCCGGTTCTTCTTCACTTGCCAATGATTTTTTTACTGAACAGCGAGCGGCAATGTCTAAGAGATGATAAAAATTCCGGTCAAACGAAGGCTTTTAAGCACATCTAAATGTACTGTTGATTGAAATCTTTAAATGAACATTTCGACCTTGACTCACTTTATTTTATTTTAAGCTATATAGATATGTTTTTCGTTGCAACAATTTTAGGAAAGTTTCCCAGAAGCAGAAGGATAAACCAGGTGTCTGGTATACACAAAATAGTTTTGAAAGGATTTAGTGAATCGAACGAAAGGAAAATCGTACAAAAAATTAAAACACTTTTAGAAACTTGGAAGATCGTAATTTTAGTGGTGAAGAAATAAAATAAGCCCAGACTTTTAGTCCCGTTCGTTTTAAAAATAAAGATACATTTAGATAAGATCCGGAAATCATTTACGGTTGGTCAGTCAATACATGAATATACAATGTGGTGAGTTGAGCTGTGTGGGGTCCGCAGTCAGTAACGTTTCGTGGCTTGTTTTCCTGAAGTTTGACAAAAGCTCTATAACGTATTGCTAATACGTGATCCATTTGAAGTATCTACAACCGGTCCAGTACAAGTAAACATGTTTTTTTTAAAAAAAATAAATTTTGTGTTAACACTTTTATATTGCTTTGGAGTTCCCAATGAATTAAGAATTCGTGGAAACACGAGAAGGAATTTGGAGGGGATGCACAATGTGCGAGACAGCGAGCCCAGCGAGGCATGCGAGCCGTGAAAAAAAAAAACATTCGAGCCATGCCAGCCATGCGAGCCATGAAAAGAAACATGCGAGCCATGCAAGCCATTACGAAATAAACAAAAAATAAATAAAATAATAAAAAAAACATGCAAACTCTTGCCCCTTGGACAATAAGATACACTCCCGCCAAGATTCTTACGATGAAGAGTTTTATGAAGTATGCTGAAGATCGCCCGTGCAAGATGTTGTTTTAATTACCGGCTTGTTGAAAATTACGAGTTGGCTTCAAAATCGCGACGGAATGTGAGTGAACGTAACAAGCAACAAAACACAAAGTTTTGAAAACATTTCAAGGATTAAATGGCTTTAGAACACTGACCTAATTGTGTGTCAACGGGAGAAGCTATTTCGACAATCAATGCACAAGTATTTTCCAAGACTAACAACTCCGCTCAGATGTAGGTGTCAGTAGTTATGAACGGTTTCGATCAAGCTGCATGGATTAAAAGCTCTTACAAGTCTGATCCCTTTGTGCGGTTTTGCTTCTTGGCAAGTTTTAAAATTCAGCTGAACCGATTTACAATGTAAGACTGAAGTAGGGAGAACTGTGGATTATATAGATTGTAGTTGTTTGAAAATATGTTGGGCGAGTTTATGGAAAGTTTTTTGATTCATCGGTTTCATTTCACCGTTGTCTTCCCTGAATTTTAGTATCAATTTTTCCATGGATATTGTCACTTTTGGTGGTATGTATAATTGATATTTTATATTTCAAGTTTTAAAATCATTGAAACTTGATGTATTTTGTCAGGGGACTTTATATAATTTTTATTATCATGGTTCATGGATTCTGAGGGGTTTTTTTATCAGTACTGCTACTACTCTGCTGACCATCCTTGGACAAAATTGAAAAAATATTTTTGTTTTAATTTCCGGTACAAATATTCAGTAAGTTACAAAAGCCAAATCGTGGTTTTCAACAAGCTGTAAACAACACCTTGCACGGGCGATCTTAAGCATACTTGTGTGTTTTATTAATCATCCAAGAAGAAAGAGTTTGCATGTTTTTTTTATTGTTTTATTTATTTTTGGATTTTTATTTTTATTTTTTTTTTAATGGCTCGCATGTTTCTTTTCATGGCTCGCATGGCTCGCATATTTTTTTCATGGCTCGGCATGCCTCGCAAGTATGCCTCGCTTGGTTCGCTGGCTCACGCATTATTCACACTCGAATTTGGACCTCGTTGATTACTTCCGACAGTTTAGAAATCTCTTCAAACAAATTCTAGGTCGCGCTTCTTTTCCGAGCTCTACCTCTAATTCATAAGTCATGAAGTGAATGAGGTAAGCGGCAAAATACCAATTCATAAAAGAATTTAAAATTTACAACAAAATAACAGTAACAGTGAAAACTGCTTTCTCATAGGATCTGAGTTAACAGAAGAATCATTAAAACAAATTTCAACTCCTGCACTGGCTTTGTATAAAATTACCTTAGGGCAACTAATAGGTCTCTTTGCACAGCGCTGTTTGATGCATTGCACCTTGCCTGATTGACATGAACAAACCATGCAGTCTTTTTCCAACCAGGTTTGACCATCCTTTGTAGTAGAAAACAAAATCATAAAATACAATTAATGTTAAATCCCAACTGAATTTTATAAAACAGGATATAGAGCCAAATAGAATGTCGAGGTCAGCACAGCTGAGCTCTTGTGTTCTTGTTGAAAGTGTCTCTGGATTTCTTTTTGAGTCCTTTATGGAAAGTGTTTTGCTAGATTATTATTGACTCATTAAATAAGGACAAATAAAGAATTTTCCTTAATTACAAAGAAAGAAAGAAAGAAAGAAATGGAAGAAGGAGATAAAACGCCAATCTCCCCGAGGTAAACTTTCTGGGGCATAATTTGTTAATTATTTTAAAAATCAAACGAAGTACAGCAGATTGCTATTCTAATTAAAACAAACTAGAAAATATAAACTTCAGTGTGTTAATAGATTTTGGCCACTGAGGAATGCTGTCGTATTTAATAGCAAAACTTTATCGCAATTTTTTACATAATGTGATCAGTGGTTATCGAGTTTTTGTCCAATCAGCTTCCAGCTTGTGTGACGTCATTGTGGTTAACTTTGGACAATCAGCACAAAACTCCTAAACCTGTATGATTGTATCGCAGAAAAATTTGCACCATAGAATTTTAAAGAAAACATGTTGGAATTTGTGTCAGAACTTCGTAAGATTTATTGGATATGTCGTCTTCTATGTTGTGAATTCAAACGACATGTTGACAGAAAATGGTATAAAATTCCAGAAACGAAGTTTAGGGTGCGTTCCTTTGGGATGATCCAGATCTCGATCAATGATCCAAGATCACTCGGATCATGGCGCATCAAAGGAACCGACAAATTCTCCCGAAGACTGGATTCATCGGCTCCTTTGATGCGCCATGATCCAAGTGATCTTTATAGATCATTGATCGAGATCCGGGTCATCCCAAAGGAACACACCCTAATTTTCTAGAATACCCTGTCATCAAGTCTATTTAAAAATCTATCTATTTCAAGCGTATATTAAAATTACAAGTCGTAGTGTGTTGCGGGTTATTCAGTTATTTGGGATGAGTCAGGATTTTTGCAGATCTCAAACTAATAGTCGATGAAAACGGAACATTCTAATAAAATCAGACAATATTTCATGAATTTCAACAGTGGGGTTAAGATAAGTCAAATTCTAATAAAAGATTTGGGACTTTAAATACAAAACAAAAAATTCCATAAGAAGGAAGGACAAGTTGTCAAATCGTTAAAGTAATCTTCTTAAAAACATACAATTAATAGTACTTGTTTAGAGGATAAGTTTATTATTCAACGTTTTAATTTTTCTCTCTACAAAATGTCGCACGTGTCAGGGTAAAATTATGTTCAAATGGTACTTGCATTGGATATAGCATTTTAAGTATATTATTAAACTATGATATAATGTATATACTATTACGACCCGTTTATCCTGACTAACAGCCGGACTCAGTCGTGTTTGCTATTATATATAGCTACCATAGTCTACGCTTATAAGTTCTCGTGCGTCGTTCTGATTTACAATTTTGCCTGAACGCGAAAAATAAAGTCAATATTACTGTAGTGCAGAACGATACGCCATGATGGCCGCGATTTTCTTTCGCGTCCTGCCAATAACATAAACATCACACGCCTAAAACTAACGTTTCTCTGACAATTGATTTTATCTAATAAAAGCGATTTCATTATGTCCCTCCACACAAGACCATCAGAGCCTCGTACACTTTTTGTCGTAAATTGATGCTTCATTGATGATCATTCTTTTCCTAGTTTCATGTCACTGTCTAGCTTGTTTATAGGGGGCATTTTCAGATTACACATACAATAATAACATTGCTTGTTATATTTACAACGTAATGAATTTTCAGCACCGTTTATACGAGAGATAAAATACCATCTTAAACCGAATTTAGTGAATGAGATGTGAAAACACGTAAAAACTCTTGCAATTGATAAAATGGGTATGCAGCCAATTCAACTCACAGCTAGGCGAGAGCCGCGGTTTCGGGCCACGATTATATGATTATCGGCTTGCACAGATTACATAAAAAAAATGTTTAACTGCTGGGATTCTTATCTTCTCTTATTCCAGCTACTGGGGTGGGGACATAAAAAGAGAGGCCACTGCATGCGGATGACGTTTGTGATAAACTAAAGAAAGTCTCTTGAATATATACGGGGAAGAAATGCAGAAGAGCAGAATATGCTAGAAACTTTAGACCACAGTGGCAGTTGAACAATATATCTGCCAATTAAGTTAAAAAGTAAAAAAACTCCTTTTAAAAAGCTAAAACAAATGTTTTCAACTCTTAGATTGTTAATTTATTTCTTAAAATACTAAATAACTAATTTTTAAGGTTTAATTCTGACTACTGTTTCACGACAGCTGCGAAGATCTTACTTCTTTTAAGGTCACTTAGGGGTCTTAGCTGAGAATGTTTTTTTATCGACTGCAAATATGTGTCATATAAAATGAAAAAAGTCGGGTTTTTGGCGAATGACCTTTGAACTCCAGATACCACACGTATTTGACTTTTCAGAGATAACATTTAGCAAAATGATAGTTTGGCAAGTTACATCAGATAAGGGGTCAGCCGGAAATGATTAAGCGATCGTCAGAGAGAAAAATGCGTTAAGTTGATTCACAAAAGCCGGGTTTTCTAGTGTTTACATGCTCAACTTCGGATGGACAAATGGTTTCGGTCTTGGCCCTTACTCAAAAATGTATGATAAACTTGTGGACGTAATGAAAACACCTTAGGGAACGAAAGAAGAAATACAACTTATAACATACCTGATGTGGCTGGCCTTTGTACAAGCAGGTGGAACTTTCTGAAAATATAATAAAAAGATGCATTAAAAATACCAGATGTCACAGCGCATGTTAATTAAAATTGTAAAATCATGCAAGGAGTGAAATTTTCTGGAAGAAGCATATACAGTTGTGGCTAAATAAAGATTCACACAAACCGCTTCGTGTGCTAAGTAATGTTTCAACGTGAAGCATTCATTTATCTGCATTAGATTCACTGCTATAGTATGTATTCGAATTCTGAAAGGCGCGTAAAATTGTTTTATTTTTGCGTTGCATTTCAAATGAACACTGTTTCGGCCTTTTTTTATTATCTACAAACACATAATTTGTTATGGTTTCTGAAATTTGGCAAGCTAGGTTTATTTTTGTGTTATGGCTAATTGCGGTTCATCTCTAATTACCTGTACGTAATTAAAACTTTTCTCAACCAGCTCTTGAACTCCTTAAACTTGGCTCGCTCCTTTCAGCAAAACTAAATATATTCATTTATCTTTTTAAACAACCAAAAATATTTTTAAACAAATATCAAGTTATACTACAGTGACGGCGACACTTGATTTCTAATTCTCCAAGCAGTTTTTAGTTCATCTGGTCACTGACGCCATGTTTCTGTGCCTATAGGCATACGAGAGCCGGAAAGTCCGATGGATGATATCTATCTTAAATAGCTTGTAAAGTTTATTTTTAATTTTACAAATTCAATTAAATCTGCCTGTGAACCGTAATGCAAATTACTTATTGTATTATTAAAATTCAGTAAGTCACTGTGTCTTTTAAAGCAAGTTACAATCTTGGAAGCTCAAATGTGTTCTTCCCTTTGCGTAATACATTCACAACGGGATCAGTCATGTGTCTTTTACTTGTAGGTGTGACGAAAGTGTCAACTTGGAAGATTTATAATAAGTTTGATAACAATCAACTGTTCCACAAAGCGAAGATACTGTCTAGTGTTTTAAACAGTTTTTTTTCTATTAACGTTCGGGGCCCTCAAATCCGTAACCCTAAAACGGTGAAAGAATCAGTTACATCTTCCTTTTTAAACTTAGATAATACCTCAAATTAAGTTCTATACCGTTTAAGTTAATCCTTTTGTAACTACTACTTGGCAGAATTAACTGTACCAGAATAGATTTCAGTGTACACAGTTATATATAACTTGGTTCAGACCTTTTAGCTTGCAAAGTAAAAGTTTCTTGAAG
The DNA here is from genome assembly GCA_025403565.2 of Palythoa heliodiscus. NCBI lineage: Eukaryota > Metazoa > Cnidaria > Anthozoa > Zoantharia > Sphenopidae > Palythoa > Palythoa heliodiscus. The sequence continues at coordinate 6,804 of JAOBYJ020296101.1, read as the reverse complement.
TCGTAAAAAAAATTAATAACCGCACAAGGAATCCAAAAAGCCTTACAACAAAAATACCGAGAGCCACTGACTTCTTATAAAGCCATTAAGCTATTTGCCTAACCAGATATAAAGATTATCATTTAAGCTTTCTTCAACTATTTCCGTGAACACGGGTCTTACCAACGCAGTCAGGACAACACTTTCCTCTTGATCTGCGGATAGTTCCACGACACGTTTGTATACGGCACTTCTCTCGTTCACACACAACCGCTGCATTCTGTAATAATGAATTGTATTGTTAATAATTATTTCAGATAAGCGTTTTTGATCTAAGAAACGATAATGCCGGTTGACTTAGTTTGAAAACTACGTTTATCACACCGTTGAGAATTCTCAGTTTGTAAACAGCTAAACCGGCAGAAATGAAATTTCTCTCGATTTTTGACGAACAGTTATAATAAAGTATAGAGCTAAAAACAGAGACTATTCAAGGAGTACTTTAGAGCAAACATTATTATGTAATTTGGCTTCATTATCAACAGAATTAAGTTCTTAAAAATACTAGTCAGTAGTTCAATTAGAACGCAGCAGAGCATAAGTAGCTGGGGTCTTGATATACAAATCAACCAAAGGTTTAAAACTTAGTAGCTTTCACAAGCTTCTGAAAATAAGACGAAAATATCAAATTTATTTCAACTGACACCTTTAGGAACTCGATTTTTCTTTGTTGTTCTGGTGGGCTTTCTTATCTTTTAGACTGACGCACGCACATGGCATTTGCAGTAAAAAAAGTAAATGTACAATATAAAATCTTACTTTGCGCACAAAGCTATTTTTAAAATTAACAAACAATACTAGCCTTTATTTTTAGAATTACAAACAATATCTAGACAGCAAAATGTATACGTACTCGTGTACCATTTTCTGATTATGCACAATTGCTTAGTGTGTTAGTAAGTTATCTGTGGTAGTAAGGACGCCAGTTGAATACGGAAAACAAATTTAAGAAAATAATAAACTGAATTGCAAATAGAAAGGAGAACGAATACATAATATTTTACTCAAATTAAACTTTGAACTGATTAAAGAGTACAGCTTTCTCCTTCAATGTTAAGACTAAAGTCGTTTCATCACTATAAGTGTGTACATTCGTAATTTGTTTATTCATTAAGTCTCTTTATAACTTGTTACCGCATTCGCACCTTCTTGTCTCCTTAAGGTAGCTGAGCGGAAACTCTCTAATCACGTTATTTGTTTAAACTTTGGGGGCCCAGTGAAGTCATTTCGAGCTGTTAATTTTGATTAAAACGGTCAACATTTGGTTACCTTTTGTTGATTTGCTGGATTTAATTGTGACCAAGCAAAGACAATTTCTTTTCACGGAAACTAGTTCATTCTGTCGCTGCGAAAACAAAATAATTTGATTGCCATATACTTCCCGAACATTTTATTAACAAAGTATGTGTTGTTATCTTGAGAGGAATGTAAGAATTGTGATCATGGGCCGAGAGGGAATTCATTAAGAATGCCGAACAAAAATTGCTGCAAGCGGACATGCAATTATGTAAGACTCTTAGAAACGTTTCTTTTGGTTGAGTTCGTTGACGAACTTCACAACAAAGTTTGAATGACATATTTGCTTTCCTGATCTGCTCTCGATTTCCTTAAAAACACGCCTCCCTCATTTTAGATTTTTACAAGGCATGTCATTAGCTCAGGCTGTGTGAATACCGTAATCAGTATCTTTTAACATTTGTTATTTCGAGCATCGGGAAAGCGCGATATTGTTGAGCTATGTTTAGGTAGCGAGCTGTCAGTGTGGACTGTCAAAAGCACTGATATATTTCATGTTTTTGTAAGAGGTTCAATGCAAATTTTAAGCCAAAATCGTATTTTGATCATTAGCTTAGAGATGTTCGGACTTTCAGTTTGGGAACTTACCTTACATCTACACGTGATACAAGGGTTTCCCGCCAGTATCGGCAAGTGAATTCGTTGATTTTCTTTCGTACATCTCGCAATAGCTCCTGTAAGAGAACAAAGACTTAAACTCAACAGAAAAGCATTTCTTTTCGTGGTCCGTGTTGTTCTCTTTTTTGGGAATAAAATTATGTAATACTGCGATGATAACTGCATGATTAATATGACTAAACTGTTCAGCTGAGACACAAACCTTCCAACATTGCAGCAGCATAATTTTTTGTTGTTAAAAAAGTTTGGATCGTAAATGAAGCCCATAAGACGACATAAACCAGCTTTGTAAACATTTCGTCTGTGAATAAAATTCAAATTGTGCGTCCAAATGATATTCTATTTGTGTTTGTTCCCCTTGGCTCAACTAGATTTGTCAGTGCAGTCTTTGAACCAGGCTCAGGAAATGCGTCGGTTTATTTAGGCTCACTCCTTAAAGCGTGGTTAAGCGATGACAAAAGGCTTCAAGATTCTAGTCGTATGGGAGGAGGAAAATATTTGATGGATGGTTTTTCCGTAATCGTAAGCATTTGTTTGGTATCAGCGGAATATGCCGGCGACGGAACTCTTATATCTGGGGTCAAGTGAAAACCATTTCAAGACGTAATCTGACAACAAATAAACCACAGCGTTTTCTGTTAATTTGCGTGTTTATCTAAACCGTTTGCACAGTTTTCTTATTTTAGATCTCATGTCTCAACTCTTTTTATTATTAGAGGTCAAGTCCTTATCAATCGTTCCCGACCACGAGTTGATATAGTTAAAAGAATAGGTATAAAATGGCCATTCAATCTTTTGTTCTCTAACAGTTTATTAAGAAATAGGTGACATTCTTGATTAAGCCATCCCAACGCTGGCAGATGTGGCAAGTGTGCCCAAATATTGTCCACGATCGATAACCCTGATATTGCGCGCTTTTGAGTTTTTACGAGATTTTAAAGTGCCTCCGTATAAGCAAGCTTATTGTTCGTTTTTGCATACTAATTCTCAAGGTTGTTTGTTAATTTCTTTAACAAACACCAATAGTAAATAGAGCCGTCTTACAGGCGCCTCAACCGTGGCATCATGAAAGGCCAATTTGCTACCTGGTATGCATTTGTAAAACAGTTGTTACTAGCCCCGGCCCACTGTCTGATACATATCATGCACACACGTGACAATTCTCGACTCTTCGAGGGCCATAGCTTTTTTCAAATAAACCTGCTTAACCGCTGCCCAATCGACTGCTGTTTTAAACATTTAAAATATTTAAAGCAATTGAAGAGCAGCCTTGCCTCAACACAGGCTGCATTGAACAAGGAAAAAAGGTTTAATCTATTTGCCAAGTCTCTTTGTGTTAGCGCGCAATTAAAGAAGCGCCTATAGTCTCGAGCTAGAGCTGCAAAGGCAGCAGTTTGCGTCGCCAACAAGGCGTGACAGAGATTTCAGCCTACTTTATCAGGTGATAATTTAATTGGAATCATAACAATAATTACCAGCTCGTCGATTTGTTTTGTTAGTACAGACTATAGTAAAAACGAGTTGTGATCTTCTAGTTTGAGTTAGTTGTAAAGTCAGTTGCCGAGTCAGTAACCTGGATTGAACTTCTGTTGAGTTATTGTGTCTGTGAATGAAAACCGGTCACCGGAGCACGAATCGAAACCATTTGATATAATTTACACTGACACAAATTTGAGATGCTGTTTTTGATTATTAAAAGATTTAGACTAATGATTACTCGGTGATTGTTAAAGAAATTAGATTTAGTATAAAGAGCACAGACAACACAAGTATATCGTGAAATAGAAGTGATGTGTATTTGTTGGCGAGGACGTTTTATGAAGTTACCACTAGATTAAGAAACAAATAAAGCACTTATCAAGAAATGAACGCTTAATTACTACTTATCACAGTGCGCCGGCTACTAAAAAGAAATAAACCCTCGGCGTTGTAAATTGATTGATAGGAACTCAAACTTGACAGCCATTCCGGTTACGAAAAGTGCCAATTTGTTTGTTTTTAAAGAATAGTTTCCATTATACGTTAACTGATAAACTTTCAGTTGTGCAAATTCCTAAAGAACATCAATGAACCAGGTACCTCACCATTGTACATAATGCAAATTTTGCGGAAGTTATCATAGGACAGTATCATAGGTAGCAGAACGGGTTTTTTTCACTTTGAGGAGAATGTTTCACTAGAGTAGAGGATGAGCTTTGGTGCTGTTGGAAGGACTGAGATTCCATGTAAAAAAGAAAATTACAAACCGACAGTTTCTCCCATCTTCTAAGCCAGTTCTAACTCGTTTTCAATTTTAGCTGCAATATTCTGCTTGTTTTTTATCTGTAATTCTTAATATCTCCAAGGCAGTAGTCGATGAAAGCCGAACCGTTCAGTGCTTTTATATTTTGCTTCTCAACTGTTCCGGCGTGGGCGGTTCGGAAAGAATATGAATCTAATTCTAAAAACATTACAAATTCCGTTTCTTTATTTATTACTCTTTGTGTTCTCAATTGTTCAGCTATAATTGCTTGGTATCACTGTTGTTACTTGACTAAGTAAAACATCCCAAGATTAAAAATGGTTTGTCGTGGCTTTGGAAAGTACAAGGAAATAATACACTGCTTTACACCATTTACTGTGATAAAGCGATCCACGACCTTATAAATGTTACACAAATTTGTGTCATCTCACGGAGCGGTATTGGTCCGCCTGTTAAATAGAATCACGATCATTAAACAACTTCACTTTTCTCCGCAAAAAATACTTTTGCAGCTTTTTATCTTCACGTAATTTTTTTTCATAGAGGCTTGTTCATGATTGTTTGCGTACATGAGCAGTATATGCTTATTTCGTTTCCACGCAAACGGTAAGTGTTTGTGCTTACGTTCAACCTGTTTTTATTCATGATTTTAATAAAAAAGTGTAATAACTTCATTTTCTATTTCACTCATTCATTTCATATTTACCATTTATTTATCTTTTAATCCTTTAGAAAATCCTTAACAAATTATTAGGTTAAAGAGTTTTAAGTTGCACTTTCATATTGCTTGAGAGACCACGAGGCGACCTCGTGTTGGCAGAATCTGGCAAATCTTTTAATTAGATGTTGTTAGCAAATGAGGAGGCGGGAAGAAAATGAAGGGTCCCGCCACGCTGGGATGCGAAACATTATGTTTAGCGTTCCACAAGTGACCCCATCACTAACGTCTCCTCATGATCCTCACCACCATAATTAACAACATCGTCGTCATAGTCACCATCACTATAGGGAAGTCAGGCTGGCGTAACTGTTATCACTGGGCCCCAGTGTCCGCAAGTTGCTCGGCATCTTTTGGGCAACTTTTCATTTTTCTGGCAACTTTTTCGTTTGCATGCAAGCAACTTTTTCCTCTCCGAGCAATTTTGTTACTTGTAGCAGCTTTTTTGTTTTTATTTCACCTTTTGAAGATTTTATTAGCATTAAAAAGATAAATAATGTTTATTTTATAGCCAAGAACCTGTTTTAGATGATGGCAAAGCGCTTTGCAACATTACAAGCTGAACGGTCAGCGGTTGACTTCCTTTAGGAGACTGGGGCGAGTGCACTGAACCTTTGGCGTGCTATTACATGAAGTAGGTATTAAATGAAGGGGGTAGAAATTAGTAGCAAGTTTTCCAGTAGTGGAATTTTTGAGCCGTGATGAATTTAAATGTGGGAAGTTGTCTTGATTACGAGTTTTTAATCGCGTTATGTTCATCATGCTTTGATCTTTCATATTGACGTCTTACAAAATGTCCTGTATTCTAAAAGTTATCTTGGTGGAGATTCTTCGGATAAAGTTACCATTTCCTCGGAAGAAAGCTAAGTGTCTGTGGTTTCTCCACATTATCCGTATAAAGACAGCTTAGCAGTGATAGAACTTAGAAAAACAATTCACTCGACAACCGAGCTATGAAATGGTCTGGCTTATGCTGGTCCGCCTACATGTTTATTGGAGAGGCATTTCGGTTCGAAATAACAAGATTCAAGTCTACAACCATATGTAGCAGAATATATTTTGAATATAAATGTTTTATTACATTTAGCGGTAAGTTGTATTACATTTACGGTTAGACACTTTATTACATTTAGCGTTAAATTCTATTACATATAAAGTTAATCAGTTTATTACATTTGGCGGTAAATGTTATTACATTTGCGATTAGTATTATATTTAGCGTTAATTTTTCTTACATTTGCGGTAGGTATTACATTTAGCGGTGATACACATGTTTACTAGAAAAAGTCAGCATATGCTTTGACTAAATATTTTTTTTAAAAAAAAAGCAAAAAAGCAAAAACTAAACATACTGCAGTATATCCTTATTTTTTCATCTGTTTCAATACCTGTAATGTTGACATGGACAAATCTAAGGGCAAAACGACAGTTTGAGGGTTCACTTTCAGCTCAAATTCAAAATATGTAAGCATGTGTAGTAGAATTTGAAGGATTTTCAACCAAAAATAAATCTACAAATCAATAGTATCTGTATGAATGTTGATTTATTACTCTTAAGGCCTGCTTCACACTAGCGACGTAAGCACAAGCGCAATCGCAATCGCAAACGCAAGGACCTTCACACTAAAAATTTCTGACACAAGCGCAGTCGTAATCGCAAGCGCAAGGACCTTCACACTAGAATATTTCTGACACAAGCGCTTAAAGCCTGCTTCACACTAGCGACGTAAGCGTAAGCGCACTCGCAACACAAAAAAATCTAGTGTGAAGCGAGAAAACGTAATCGCAATCGCAAGCGCAAGAAAAAAGAAAAATTTTGTTTTTCTTGTGCTTGTCTTGCGCTTGCGATTGCGCTTGTGTCAGAAATTTTTAGTGTGAAGGTCCTTGCGCT
>JAOBYJ020295103.1:0-15820 GCA_025403565.2 Palythoa heliodiscus | reverse complement strand
TGTCACGTGATTACTGGTCATCACCCATGATGATGTCATACCCTGCCCAGTTCCCTTGGCTTTTGTTCTAAAGATATATATAGGTACATTTCGGTAGCCCTACCCCCCTCATTTTGAGCCAAAAAATAATTCTTTTTTGGTTGTACCCTTGCTTTAATTTGCATGATTTTTGTGCACAGAATACGTAAAATAATGTCATCTAATTAACATCGACAGGTGTTTTCTTTATCAAACTAAAGTTACTGAAAGTTTCATGTGCATATTTTCTAGATTGAAAACCTTAGGAGGGGGCTTAACGATAATCTCCCCGCCCTTCCTTGTACGTAAAAGGGTTCAAACATGCTAAACGCTTTTTTTATATAACAGCAACTTTATAAGAAGAACAAGGCTCAAATTGGTGGAAATTTAACAACAAGTTCGGGCTGATGCTCGATGATTCTCAGTCATCGCCATCGGCCCGAGCTTGCTATTAAATTTCGACCAATTTTTTGAGCCTCATTCTTCATATAAATTTGTTGTAAAGAAAATTTGTTAGGGAAAAACTTGTCTCAATATCGTAATTTTACTTAGCAGCACAGAATAAAAGATAAACGAGATTCACGATGTTTCTTACTTGTCATGAAATCATGTCCCAAATGGTATCATATCATATCATATCATATCATATCATATCATATCATATCATATCATATCATATCATATCATATCATATCATATCTATATATATATATAGATATGATATGATATCACGACAACCCTGCTGGCAACAGAGCAATCGATGAAGTCAGTAATTAGCCACGGGTTTTCCCCGGCGTTTTTTACATTCAGGAACAGGACAAACATCGGATCAAGCCAATTGTTTTTGCATACCAGAGTGCTCAAACTCAAACGAGTGAGCTATGCTAGGAGCAGTTAGTAGTTCGCTGTCGCTATTTGTATATTCATTCCTAATTATTTCTATAGCAAAGCGTTGTGTATCCTTTGGATCCTACTAGCTAGTGACTACATCGTTGGATTGCCAGCCTCGTTTATACAGAAATATAATTTATTATTATCTGGTAGCCTGTGAATCATTCTCGAATGATCCGATGTTTGTCCTGTTCCTGAATGTAAAAAACGCCGGGGATTTAAATAACAACACCACATGGGCGCTTGGAAATCTTGTGTTTGATGCTCTCACTCGTACGAGATATTTAACACTTGAAGACAGAGTCATAATCGCGAGCTCAAATAATATCCTATTTATAAATGCCTTTCTACGAATGGTAAACGTAACAATTTTTGCCGACACTTTTTGGAGTTTTGTTTGGACTGGGATAAGCTTGTATATAATCACGATTTTGAACTCAACCTTGGACGATGTCAAAATACAAAACTTTACCAACGAGCTCAGCTTTAATGCGTAGATATCACAAGGTGATGGGTTTCATAATGACCTCATAGCTGCAAATAGAATTGTGATTATTTAAGGTTAAAAATAGCTTTTTTAGGAGTTTCATTAAAACCATAGCTTGATCCTTAGCAATACAAAACAGTGACCTGTAAATAATACTAACTTTAGAAACCCTGAAATCTGATGATACACAATAATGTACTTTTATGAAATCGAAACTGACTTTACACTGAATAGGGCCGTAATCCAAGTATCACTATCAATAGTTTTTGCGTAATGTATCATATAGCACTTGGTCGATAAGGATACTGAAATAATTACTGCTTGTTATTAAATTTTTCCTCTTAAAAATTATTTCGTGCAAAAATATTTTTAGGCCAATACAAAACAATATTATCAAAGTCAGACAAAAAGAGTTTGCAAGTTGGTAATAAAGATTGCTCTTTTGGAGATAAGATGGTTATCTTTTAATCAATATGGAATTTAACATTGGTCTGGGAATTAAAGTTAGGAAATCTCCGTGACAATTAAAAAAAAACGTGCAATAGATTTTATTGAAGTGGAATGCCATCTCTTTTCGTCTTGCATAATGGTTAAAATTAGAAACTTTTTAATAGCAAAAACAAAAACTTGAAACTATTAATGACCAAGTCTCTTCATTTCTAGATTTTTCAATGTTTTTATTATGTTTCTTCCTTTTAGTTTGATGAAAAATGACGTTTTATTGTTGTTACTAAATGAGAATCTCTCTACACTTTGAGTGTCGTCACAGCTTGAAATTTATGTTATTATTACCAATTAAGCAAGATAAATTAAACAGAAAGTCACTGAACCAATTGATGCCAAAAAATATTAAACAAACAGCAAAAGAAAAAAGTAATAATTATCGTTTGCTGTAAAAGCGAATGAAGTGGATATTTCATTTTTAAGACGTGGGCATAACAAGATCGTGCACTTTCGAATCAAAAATATAAACTCGCCTCAAATATCGAGGCACTTTCGTTTTTGTTTATGATGACGTAAACCATAAAATAAAAAACGAAGAGGAATCCTCTGAAAAGGAAAATCAAAATACTACTAAGAGAAGATTCCCAGTTTTTTACTAAAATGTATCAACTCAAAACAAACAGATGATACTAGTTCGAGTCCCTGGACACTTGTTGTTGTCGAAGTTGTTCTTGTTGTTGTTTTTTTGGTTACGTAAAAAGTGTTTATATAATTCGTTTAGCATTTATATATTTTACTTTACACCCAATCTAGTTTTATTGCTATTTTAGTATTTCTACGATAAGTGATATTTTGAATTTAGTTGATAGTATGTAAATGTTGATATAACATTTGTGTTTATTATTGTTTTTTAGTTTTCTTTTCATTTAATAAAACGCTGTCTTTGGTAAAATAGTAGAAAAACGATAAATTGCAACGCAGAAACATGCTAATTTAAATAAAAGGATTACAAGCTATCCAGTAAAGTTAAGCTTTTGTGAATTCCGAAAACTATAAAATCGCGTGACTTTCATGTCTAAACGGAAAATATGGTAAAGTACCTCGGCTCTGCTGTCTATTAAAACGGTATTGAATATTTAACAATTATTCTACGATCGCGCGTTAGATGTGTGGTGATCGATAGCCGACGAGGCGCGAATCGCCAAGTGGGCAATATTTGGCCTCACATTGAACAAGAGGTGAATGGAATAATTTCGTTCAATTTTGGCTAATTTGTTACTTGGAAATCATAGCCAAATTCTATTGAATTCTGCTTCATTCTTACAAAATGACTGGATATTGATGTATCCAAATAAGCTTATACGATTTATGAACGTGAACCAATCAGAATGCTATTCAATTAAATGTTTACACACGGCAATATGCACCTGTTGCCTATGGACGTCCTAAAAGATTTGGAAAGGTGTTCAAAGTTCTTCTCCAAACACAATTTTATTACCGCATTTCAGTTGGTTGCATGCTCAAATATTCGGTGAACTTGAAACAGAGCTGCAACATCTCAAACCCTATTTTCTACTAGCATCTTCAACACGTCATAGTGATACATAATTGGCAGACAATGCAATACAGTGTGAGCAGAAAACAAAACAAAAACATGTTCCAAGTTGATACAAGTCAACGAAAGTTTGGTAACATCTATTTCTAAGTTCGACAGAGCAATCCTTTTCTACTTTGTTACAAACGCATCAAAGATTAGCAGAAATAACATCCAATTTTAATTGCTAGAAGGGTAAACTACACATTTAGTGCATGTCTTATTTTTAGTTATTTTACGGAAAGATCAGAAGTTAGTATAAGAACCCTAACATCAAGTGTACAAATAAATTGTCACATGAGGAGGGAGTCGCTGATTAAAAACTGATTCGAACCTCAAAACTCTTCGTGACAGCATGAGGAAAGTCAGTGTCTGTTAAAGATATTGAGGAGGAAAGAACGATGTGAGCGCGGTATAAGATGTCGTGCCGGCGCCGTCGCCTAGCCAACATTGGTTACTACTTACATCATCGTTAATTCCTCGTATTTATTTCACTTACACAGTAAATTTGAGATGATTTGCATTTCAACATATTCAAACATATGTTTTTTTTAGAAAACGATACGGGGTTCATTTAAAAAATGGTGTATTATCTTTTTGGTTTGAGTTGCTCTGGATTAGTAATTTATGATTGGCCATGGCTCTTCAAAATACTATTTGTATTTCTAGCTTAAAATAAAACTTTTTGAATGCGGCCGTATCCAGGGACTTACGTATCCCACACCCAGTTTCGTGCCTTAAACTAACAATACTTTTGATTTTGTTTGAGCCGGCTTTCTCCTTGAGTATTGAAAACAAGATCTGATATTCGACGTTTTGAATTAAATTTCCGTTTTTATGCTATTTTGAGTAAATTAAAAGTACTTTGGCACGTCAGTCATAATTTTTGTCTTAGATAATTGTCAAATCGTTGGTTGTAGATTAGAACTATAACCTATCACAATTAGCCTGGTTTACAGAAGATTGGACTAAAACAGGCCTTGGTTCCCAGTGGTGATCACATGGTTATATAAAAACAATTTCAAGCTACTTTTCGTTTTAATTTATCCTACTTATACCACTAAAGCTCCACATCGTCTCTTCAGCTCGTTTTCTTATCGTATATAAAGGCTTGGCAAGTGTTGATAGTCCATTTATAGAAACTGCCCAAAGGAAAACAATATTATTACTGTGAAATGATTGCAATATCGTAAACAGACTTATTGTTGACTCTCGGTAAATGATGCCCCAATATGTAACTAAGATTATATACAAAACAGTATCAAAAAATACAGACAAGTCTGCTGTAGCAAACAGGATTTAAATGTTGTCTGGTACACAAAACAAAGAGATAAAACAATAGAACGTCAATTCCTATCATACCGATTCTATTAGATATATCTATAACTTTGATACAATGTTTACTCCCGTTAATCTTAGTAATTATTTTCCAACTTCATAACGTAGAAATATTCTCTAAGTAGTTTGATGCAAGAAACAATACTGTTTCAACGCCGAGTCCCGTATATTTTTAAAATTCCCACAAGAAAGGCAACATAAATATTACAGATACTACAAATATAGAAAAGAATCTTAGAAGGATAAAAAAATGGTAAAGTAAAGTAAAATCAACCCAAAATTTAAAATGACATACAACTTTTGTTTCTCAAAAGAAGGAAGTCGTTGGTTCATTTTCCATTTTCAACCACTTTACTATAATCGCGTAGAATCTATACTTTTGATTCCCAATTTTCCGGTTCTCAGTCTCCTATTTTTTGGTGACAAAACGCGCGAAAGCTCTAAACACAGGCGTCCCATAAGCACATGTAGCCATGTTTGGTTAGCATAAACTAAAACCTTTCAGCACGAGATGACGTCACATTTACGTCTACCTATCGCTTGCCTGGGATACAAGAGGCCGGAAAAGTTTCAAAGGCTATATTTCTATTATTGAAGGATTACCAAAAGTATAACGCAGCTAATTCGATTTTCATGGTAAAGCTATTTAAAGACAGATCTTCATTATTTGATTAGGAGGCTGAATTGCGGTGTAGATGAACACTGAATAGATATCCAAAGGAAAACGCGTGGAAAATCGATTGATTCTGACATGGAAACCATCCTATTTCCAGGTAAAATGCTTCTTTACACGAAAAATACTCAAATTTGTACTCAGGCAGACAAAGCTGACTCGTTAAAGGGGAATTCATCCTATTAAAATGTTGTAAAATTTCTGAGGTAAATAAGTAATTTCCACTTAGTGCACATTTTCTTACACCAGCCAGTGTTAATTTTTTCACAAAATTACATCGTTGTTAACTTTAATTACCACAAGTAGGAGAGAAGGTTTTATCCGTAATAAAACACAAATCAATCCTAATTGAAAATGCAAAAAACAAGAAATGTTAAGCATTGAGTTCAATATTGAAATGTGGTTTCAGCTTGTTATGCCGAGAGATAAATGGCTATGATGGAATCGTTTTCATCATGTTTGATCCAGTTCTTCCAAAAGAGAACTTGCTTTCTCTTCTAACTTTCTTCTCAAACCTTTGGTAAAACTTGGGGATAAGACGAAAAATGATTGAAAACAAGTTTACAACAAAACAAAAGTCAACCTAGCTTACTACACAAAGAAGGACTATCGGAATATGTGCCCTGTCTCAACACCGAGTTTAGTTAGGGTGTTAGCATTAAACATTTGATCAAGGACGGAATGGTATCACTAATTGTAACATTTTCCACATTTATATATTTTCTACAACCTTAAAAGTATAGATGCATTTCCGCACCACTGACAACGACTGATGAGGCAACTGTGAGAAGCAAAAAGAATTCCTTGCAACCTTTGAATTAATCGATTAGATAAAGTAATGTTTTTATCCTTACAATCGCTACCTAAAACTTTTCCAACTAGTTAAAAAAAAGTTGAAAGGTACTTTCTTCCTTATCTTGTTCATCATGTGACAAAATTTATACAAAATGGATACTGAGTTTAGATTTACAGAACTAAGCATTCTTCACTTTTTTTTCTTTTTGGGAAAACATAATATGGTGCAACTTTAACAATTTCCGGGTTGATAGTTCTATCTGGAACACCAACGGTAACTACTGATACAACAACATGTAAGAATAACTTTCATACTGAGTAAACAAGGCTCATTGTGTTTTGACTACTTCAAAATGTAAAGGCTGATATATCAATAAACTTATCTCTAACCCGGCCTCTCACAACAGGACAAGGGCGTATTAACCAACTTGGGGGTTTATTCATTAATGGAAGGCCTCTTCCAAGGATACTACGGATTCGAATTATCGAGCTGGCTAAAATGGGTGTACGGCCATGCGAGATCAGTCGACAGTTAAGGGTCTCTCATGGCTGCGTGAGTAAGATTCTTAACAAATTTCAAGAGACCGGTTCTATCGAGCCTGGAGCAATCAATAGAAATCAACACAGAGGTGTAACTGTTGAAATCGAAAGGAAGATTAATTCATACCTACGCGAAAACCCTGAAATATTTTCATGGGAAATACGAGATCGCTTGCTAATGGAAAAAATCTGCAACAAAGCAACAATTCCTCCTGTGCGAGTTATCAGCCAGTTGTTAAAGTCTAAAAGCTGCCATCCACAAGGGATCGAAGTGGAAAATAAGAAAAAAATTAAAAAATTGGTTCGCAAAAAAGGGACGGAAGTGGAAGAATGTTCAAGTCCCAAAGCTGCTGGTAATTTCTCAATTTCATCTCTGTTGGCTATCACTGAACATAATAACAAAGGTAACTATAATAAAAGTATAATTTGGAAAGATATAAAAAAGTTGTTTGTTTCTGTTTCTGTTTCAGTTTAGTTAACTTATTCATTAACATGCAGAAGCAGGTATTTAAGACTTTAAATTAATATAAATTTTTGATCATATCTTATCTATTAGGCGGTATAATTTTTTATAATAAAATTGAAATATCTTGTTTCGTAATACGAAAGGAAAAAAGTAGTACGTGCCCTGAGCGGGAATCGAAAAAAGGTCTCCCTGTCACTAGTCAGGAGGTGCTTATCACTACACCATCAGGGACCACCACGTTGGAACGTAGCAGTTTCATGATACTTTGAGCTAATTTTTCTTTAATCAAGCTCAAGGCATTTACCATTTTTTTACGGGAGTGAGTGGCAGCCAATTGATTACCGTATTTTCTCTTAGCTGAAATTATAGAGGTCTCTAGTTTTAATGAGCGAAGCTTTAGATAAACAATTGATCAGAAAAACTAAAATACATTAGGTGTACCTTGTTTTTGACTTAATGTATATGCCGGGGTATTTATTGTGTTGTATTTTTTATTTGTTGTATTTTTCACCCTAGTCTAAATTGCACTATATTAGCATATAGTTGTGCAGTTCTCAATTGATCTGATGATGCTGCCGGAATGGCAACGAAACTTAGTCATCTAATACAGTTAATTTCTAATTTTGGGATTCACTTTAAAAAACAAGAAATAAGATACGTGTGAAATCCTGGCGTATATCTTGCACGTTTTAAGCGTCATCCTAAAATTAATTTAAACGTGATATTTACTGTTATTTACTTCCATTTTTCTTTTCATGATTTTACCAGATGATTCCTATTACTAAACATAATTTAGTGCAGTTCTAATAAGCCTCAGACCAAATATATTAGTCCGTTCTGAAAAGGCTTTAACGATTCCCAAATAAGTTTCCGACAGCTTAAAACTTGGTTAACCTTTTGAACTGAACTGGTTTCTAAACTACGTTTAATAAAAACATATTCAGTATATTAATCCATATAACACTGAAATCTCACAAAATGCATGGGTGCAACAGAATACGTAATTGCGTCATAGATATTTTTACGTTAGAAAATATCATCCAGGTACTTGATATAGTTTTGTTTCAAAATAACGAGTAGAGTTGGAGAATTTCTTATGAATTTATCCTGAATTGGATTGGTTTTGAATAGAAAATATAAGTTTCTTGTTGAGAGTACAGGGTTATTATTATTACTATTATTATTTCTATTATTATTATTATTATTATTATTATTATTATTATTATTATTGTTATTATTATTATTATTATTGCTGTTGTTGTTATTAATATTATCATTACTACTATTAGGCTAAGTTTATGCCAGCAAGATTGCCTGTAAAAAGTGAGTTTTCCATTGCAGATGAAATATGAAATTTGGAAGTTAACAAATCCATCAATATGGCCCAATTGATTCATTTGATAGTGTAAAGTATGTATCTAAAAATTCTAAATGGGATAGAAGTATATTTCAAAAATATTAAACAATTATTCGGGCAATATATCTAACTTCCTAGTATTAGAGGTTTCAACAACCGTA
Source organism: Palythoa heliodiscus (assembly GCA_025403565.2). Lineage (NCBI taxonomy): Eukaryota > Metazoa > Cnidaria > Anthozoa > Zoantharia > Sphenopidae > Palythoa > Palythoa heliodiscus. The sequence continues at coordinate 7,056 of JAOBYJ020295103.1, read as the reverse complement.
TGATTAATAAAAAAAGTATCAATACAGAGGTGTATATAGTCATAAAATCACGCCTAGACTGGGTGGGTATAAGATCTACTCAAAACTAAAACAGTTATCAAAGTACAATATCATCTTAAAGTCGTTTCTAGGTATGATTTTATCGAAGCTTGTCTGGTTTCATAAAATTACGTGCAATAAAAGAGGAATTAAACCTGACATTTATACATTAAAGCCTAGACAATAGTGTTTTGCATTCAAAAGCATGAATTCCAGAATGGCCAGAAAGAATTGCAACTGACACTTGATAAAACCAAAAATGAACGTAAACATTTAAGGACAATTTGCCGAGAAAATTCGATGAGGATGTGCATGTGTTCTGTCCTCACACTGTCGAGGGCTGATTGGGAGCAATCGTAATTTCGTTCCTAATCGTTTTGCTATTTCTGTCTGATCACTTAGTCATCAAAGTTTTACAAATATTTAACTCTGTGTTCTGCTCAGTGTCATAAAATCTTGAAGTCGTTTTAATGAAATTAAAAAAAATCCAGACCTTAAAAAATTCTAACCACATACACTATAAAAAATATTGGCCAATCTGATTCTAACTTCACAGAGATCTGCTGTAACTTTTTTTTATTTTCTGTCATCCTAGAACTTAAAAGTGTTGTTTACCGTTTTTTGTATGTTGGGTCAGTGTGACCCCCGTTATAGATAAATCTTTATCGACGTCACTATCATTCTGTTTCATTAGCATGCAATTCTAAGTGCAGAAAGAACCAAAACAAAAAAGAATTGAATTTAAAACTTGAGAAAAGCAAAGAAAGCGAGGTTAGCGACCATAGTATCGATTCTATACATGCAATTTAAAGGAAGATATCGGTTTAAAAAAAGCCGCAAAAACGCAAAACTATGGGGGGCAAAATTGTTAATGAGTTCTTACATTCTCTGTAAAATTTCCAGGTTTTTAAAACGCGTCGCAGATGCAGTGTTTAACTTATCGGTGTCTAATTTCAGAAGAAGCTTTTTTGGAAAGCTTTTTTAATATTTAACATTTCTCAATTTGTGTCGCCATTAGAAAGAGGCATGTATATATGCTAATGAAGCAAGTAATGTCAACAAATATCCACTTATTTATAGACCTGTGATACAGTAAGACATCTTGCTATACGCATGCGTGAGTTTATCTCACCGGACAGGGCCTGACGTGTGCACCAAAACTTTAAACAAAACCGATTCTATCGGGTTTTTTGTGTTGTTAGGGTTGCTTTTCTATTTTGGAGTTCGATTGCTACTGATTTCCCATGCAATACAATGTTTACATGTAAGCACTCCCGTCAGTGGTTTAAGCCAGACTGCTACAAGCCGCTCACATCAGTTTCAGTCTAAGATTTTAAGACATGTACCCAGTTTGCAGAGCATGATATCGGGATTGTCTGGGTTTTCAAAAAAAAGATCAAAAAGGCCGTTGACTAGTGTAAAACCTATTGCCAAAGTCAATATGTAAAATTTTAATTGACTATTTACTTTCGAAGGAGGAGGGCTTCTTTGTCTGTTTTGATTTAAAAAGCAATAGTTGGATTAACTATTTTCCTTATTTTCCCTAGAAAGTCCCTCATCGGCTACCAATTTTTTAAAAACTGACCACTGAATTAGCATAGCTTTCAATTCGTTGATAGGCGAGGCTAGGAGGGACTTTGTCTTACTTTGAAATCATTCATTGAATGGTTATTCTAATACATTAGCTGTTATTCCATAAACCTACAATTCAATTTGAAATTTAATTTCTAATTCAGGGAAGAAAAACATCTCGGTTCCGAACGGGAATCGAACCCATGACCCTCTGATTACAGGTCAGACGCTCTACCAACTGAGTTACAGAAATTTACAAAGGGAACAGGTCACTTGATTTGGTTCTTGCGAGTGGCAAACAGGGTATATGTCCAGCTATCAACTAGGCTTAATATACGCTATCGATAAGTTGATAAAGGATATGTAAATATTAATTCTTTTTTATTCTCATTCAGCAGCACAAGTTATTCATGTTTCTTCTCTGACTTAAAGTTTCTCATAGACTGATGGTAGTAGAGTTTTCTAAACATGTCTGCCATATAAAAAAAACATTAAGGTGTGCCATATTAAAAAAACATCGAGGTGTGTCGAAAAGTTTTTATTGCAAGCGAAAGAACTCAATAAAGTTACAAATAATTTACTACAACTTGACAACCAATTGTTACGCGGAATACTTAACATAAAATAAAGGATAATTTTTCTTCAAACATTTTTTCTGTTTGGAACACCTAGCTCGATTACGGTCAATTTACCTTCAGACGAATTGGTGTTTATGTATAATAACTCGATTAGAGCTGTAGAGAGTGGGTAATCTTAAAACACTTTTTGTTTGGAATGTATCACCTAGAGTGTGGGTAGCTCACAGGAATTTTGTTGCAAAGAATATCTCGCTAGAATACGGTCACCTTTAGACAAGTTTCTGTTGGAAATACCTTACTTGAATTATAGGTATATGTTACCTTTAAACTACCTGGCAATGGGAATAACTCTTTAGAATATGGGTATATCTAGTGTTACCTTTAAACTACCTGATAATTGGAATCTTTTATTAGAATTTGGGTATATGTTATCTTTAAACTGCCTGATGTTGGGAATGGCTCGCTTATAGTATGATTAATTTACCTTTAAATTGCTTGTACATGTTGTTGAAATAACCTAGTTAGGGTGTAGTTTGTTATCTTTAGATTAAAATCTTATAAACGTTGTTTGTGTTGTTTTCTTGACAGTTAGCGAAGAAGACGATGACATTAGTGATCCCCTGCGACAGAATCTCGATAATGCACAAAAATGCCGCAGAAACCGTACAAAATTTTCGGTGAAGCAGATTGACGAGCTGGAGAAAGCGTTCGAGAAAACACAATACCCAGATGTTTATACTCGCGAAGAGCTTGCTCACCGATTAGCTCTGACAGAAGCACGAGTCCAGGTACAAAACCACTCTCCTTCTTGACTAGTGATCATTGGTTATTGGTTATTGATTTTTGATTTAATCAGTAATTATTAATTAAAAAAGGTAAACGCACGCGATGCTGTGATTGTATTGGTTGAGACTGGATATAACAAATAGAAAATAATATATAGCCGTATGGAGATATGGAATTTATTTTCGTGTGTTCAAAATGATATCTCGCGAGTGAGCGCAGCGAAACAAGTGAGATGTTAAATTCAACACGAGAAAATAAACTCCATATCTCCAAGCGACTATGTATTATTTTGTTTATTATCTAAACAACTACGTATTACAAGGATTTAAACCCATTTAGGAGATATTTCTTCAAGCAAGCTTCTTTCACTTCTCGCTCATGGTGAATGGCTTACAAGGCCAAAACGGATTTCCGTCTTCTTGTGGCATTTACGTTTTCTTTCATTTAAATAAACTCGTCTAAATTACTGGCGTTGTATGATACAAACCTCTCTATCATTTTAAGGTCTTATTCAAACTTGTTAATATGTTCTGTAATAAAATTTTCAAGAACCCGAACAGACACACAACTGATGAGAGCGATTGTCACTGAAGGACGTGCAACGGCGGCCATTGTCATAGTAATGCGAGAAGATCTTTGATTAGCTGAAAAGTGATATTTACACATGTAAAAGTATCGTATTTTTACGTGTGTTTAGCGACGTTTCTCAGTGAAAAACTTCTACAAGACACTGGGGCGGGGTTATATTATACATATAGATTAGATCTGCTTATTAGGAGGGACGTCCACTTTAAGGATAATGCCAAGTTAGTTACATCGTATAATGTAAGGACAAACTGAAAAAAAAAATTCCCGGTTTTTCATCAGCGCCTGCATGTCAAAAAAGCTGCAGTTTTTGGAAATATAGAAAATATATGAGAAAAAATGGCGCGTTTTTGCCAACTTCCCAGTCAGCTGAACCATGACTCACAAAACTGACTCGTTTGTTGCGATTCCTGTGCTGCAGAAAAGCAAAAAAAAAAAGCTGAACCATGACTCACAAAACTGACTAGTTTGCTGCGATTCCTGGGGTGCAGAAAAGCAAAAAAAGCTGAAACATGACTCACAAAACTAACTCGTTTGCTACGATTCCTGAGCTGCAGAAAAGCAAAAAAAAGCGTCGCCGCATTTACAATATTAAAAAAATTTTGATGAGAAACAGGAATTTTTTTATTTGGCCTAACCTGCAACGATATGCGTTTAGAAAATAGTCATAAATAAAGATAAATTTGGTATTTTTTATAGTATTTAAAAAAACTGTGTAACTCTTGTTGATTAAAAACTAATAACATTTTATGCAGGATTGTGGTTACTTTGAACGTTTCAGCACTTCAATCAGCAATGAAATACTTCGCAGTAACTCCTTTGTATGTAACTTAGTCCACGAAAAAAAGTGAATATTGCAATTTATTGCCCCAGCTAATTCAGTTGTAAAATCTTTTTTTGAAGGTATGGTTTTCCAATCGCCGAGCTAGGCTGAGAAAACAAGAAATCCTGCGTCAGTCACCATCCACATTTTGTCCATTTGATTTTCCCTGCCATAGCAGTGGCTTCACTACAATGCCAATGTCGTACTTTCCAGTTAGTCCAAGCACTGCCACTTACATCATGCCTTATAGTTGTTAGATAACTATGCAATTCAAAGAATAACGCGTAAAAACATTTTGTAAATTTACACACCTGGACCGGGTTGTTCAAAGGCCGGTTGAATTTAAATCTGGGTTGAGCCAAAAGTCAAGCAGCAATTTCTTGGCTAAGGAAATATTTACCTTTCTTATAAAATATATACTCTTTGGATTTACCATAAAAAAATTGTGAATCCCCATATTTTAGCTCAAACAAATCCCTGTAAGGTTGTAAGCAAGATCTGTGTTACAGTTCTAACCCTGGATTAGTGCTAATTGGCTTTTGAACAGCTGAGTACTGGTTTTCTTTGATGGTTGGATGTAATGTGAACAGAAAACGTAGGCTATTACTTCGGGTAGAGGACACAGAATTAAACAAGGTTTGTGATTGGCTGAAATAAGGTACAGGTAAGCTTTATTATTCTTTTGATTGATTCAAAGATCTGTGTCCTTTACAAGAGGTAAAAGCCAAAGCGTACCTTTGTACCATTGTTTCTACTTCTGTACCGTGGAATTTTGTGAACGACGCCTTTCGGTTGTAAAATTTTGCTTGTAGTATAAGATGCTGTAATTACTCTACTTTGATGGAAAAAGGACTACTTTTAAAACATTTTGTAATGAATGTAATAACAGAAATAAATGTCACACTTATGAAAGCTACGAGTTCTTTTTATACCTTACATACATGTACCTCGCCAAAAAGGAAAAACCGAAAATCCATAGAGATCCCGGTTTATTACAGCGCGCACTCACTTTTCTTAAAAACAAAATACATAAATCGCAATGCCTTGAAAAGTTTTAGTGAAAAAATAAACATGAGAGGACGTTCTCGATAACATAAACCTACTCAGAGTAATTTGCTTCCAGATCGGTGCAGAGTACAGCTAAAGCCAAGTATCGACTTAAAAAAAGCACCCTCCTCCTTCACTAAATTTTGAAAATTTATAATTAGACCGGGATACTTTCAGATGGCAAAAGTAGCTGTTTACATGGAGATGAGGGCCTCAGGAAAGTGAAAGTTGCCTTCCTGAATATGGCTGAAACCAAGCAGGCCTTTACAATACACTGACACCGTACCCTTGCCTCCCCAGCTAAAGTAAAAGAGTTCTGGTGGTCAACGTTTTTTGATTAAATCTCTGCAATCTACGTATCAGAACTTTGTAGTTCTTATAAAATATATCGTCTTTAAGTAAAAAGGTAAAAAAAAGTAAAGTGATATATTTATATAGCGCCTTTTCCATATAAATATGCTCAAAGGCGCTTTACAATGATCAATTATCCCCAGCGGACCGGAAGCATATATAGGCGCAATATAGGCAGCCGCTTCTAAGCGGTCCATGTATGCTGGTACTCATTTCACCGACTCCGGAAGGATGGAAAGCTGAGTGAACTTTAGCGGGAAAGAAGGTCACCCGAATATTCAACCCTCGACCAGGCCGGGCATCGAACTGGGGACCTCAGGATTGGGAGGCAGAGATCTTACCACTGCACCAACCCCTCCGCTCTGTGTGACGGTTTACTAAACTTTATAAAAATACGACTGTTTCAGCTGCAGTGTATGTGCGTTCTTTCATTGGAATTGGCTGACCGGAGCAAGCTACTGGTCTCTGCATTGACAGCTCTGCCTTTTATTTTTTCTTTATTTGATTTATTTCAAACATGCAGGATTGTATTCATGCAATCCCAAATATATCAAAAATTTTGTAAGAACCGAGAGAAGTTGTTTTCTTAAGCGATGGCTTAGATAGAGCTAAACATACTTTATAGATTCCAAATGATTATGTGTCCGTAAACAGCACAATGGGAAACGTAATATCAGAAAGAAAGCTACAACTAGAACTTCTAATCTAGCGAGAAGAGATCTTTTGCATATACTATTTATTTATCTACAAAAAGCGGGAAAACTCTTAGATTTTAAGTTATACTTAAAAAGTTATATACGCAAATCCTCCTCCCCCACAGATACATTATATCGTTTATTAACTGCGCTTTCCCTCCCTCGGATCCATTTTTCTTCACCCAGAATGTGGGTGACACATTAACAGTCACAACCGTTCAGGAGACTTTATCTCGACTGAGGAAAGGGCCCTGGGTACGAGGTTGGATGGAGCATTGAGAGAAATCATTTCGTTATGTTAATAAGCACCAACCGGTAGCGGTTGGCGTGCCTGACTTGTAACTCCTGCGTCGTAAGCCTGGCCACTCCAACTAGACACTTCATCTAACTTGTTACAGTCATCCCAGCTGTATAAATTAGTACCTTGCATATTTAGAGGCCCATACAAACGGACGCAACATTGTTGGCCAACAACACACAACATTGTTGGGCCCAACATATTATACTATTACTATTACTATTACTATTACTATTACTATTACTATTACTACTACTACTACTACTACTACTACTACTACTA
>JAOBYJ020294115.1:0-15831 GCA_025403565.2 Palythoa heliodiscus | reverse complement strand
TGCAAAGTTTCATCCAAATCGGAGATATGAGGTTTATCACCGTCTGCATGGTTTTCTCGTGGACTCGTTCTTAATATTTTCCACATTTTTTTCTCTGAGCCCCAGTCAGATCTCTGTGTTGTTTCCCTGAGTACGAAATCTCTGAGCGCCGGTCAGATCTCTGTGTTTTTTCCCTGAGTATGAAATCTCTGAGCCCCAGTCAGATCTCTGTGTAGTTTCCCTGAGTACGAAATCTCTGAGCCCCAGTCAGATCTCCGTGTTGTTTCCCTCAGTATGAAATCTCTGAGCCCCAGTCAGATCTCATGTTGTTTCCCTGAGTATGAAATCTCTGAGCCCCAGTCAGATCTCTGTGTTGTTTCCCTGAGTACGAAATCTCTGAGCCCCAGTCAGATCTCTGTGTTGTTTCCCTGAGTATGAAATCTCTGAGCCCCAGTCAGATCTCTGTGTTGTTTCCCTGAGTATAAAATCTCTGAGCCCCAGTCAGATCTCTGTGTTGTTTCCCTAAGTACGAAACTTTGCCCAATGGTTTTGTATAATACATATAAAATGTTTCAAAAAGTTGCTAATTTAATGATCATATACTGTGTATGTAAATTTTGGATAACGTATGGAAATAATTTATTGAGCCTACTGTAGCAGTTATTAGGACATATACCCAGTGTGCCACAAGAATCAAGTTACAGTAAGTGACACGTTCCCAACATGAGTTCCTGTAGATAACTCAGTGGGTATAGAGTGTCTGACTGGTAATCAGAGGGTCATAGGTTCGATTCCTGTCAGGGACTCAGAAGGTTTTTTCTTCTGTTGAGACATTAAAATATTTCCTTCATGGTAGCTCAGTGGGTAGAGTGTCTAACCGGTAATCAGAGGGTCATGGGTTTGATTTCTGTAAGAGACTCAGAAGGTTTTTTCTGCTGTAATTGAAACGTCAAAATATTTCTTTCATGGTAACTCAGTGGGTATAGAGTGTCTGACCGGTAATCAGAGGGTCATGGGTTTGATTTCTGTAAGGGACTCAGAAGCTTTTTTCTGCTGTAATTGAAACGTCAAAATATTTCTTTCATGGTAACTCAGTGGGTATAGAGTGTCTGACCAGTAATCAGAGGGTCATGGGTTCGATACCTGTTAGGGACTCAGAAGGTTTTTCTTCTGTTGAGATGTCAAAATATTTCTTTCGTGGTAGCTCAGTGGGTATAGAGTGTCTGACCGGTAATCAGAGGGTCATGGGTTCAATTCCCGTTAGGGACTCAGAAGGTGTTTCTTCTGTTGAGATGTTAATTAAATATTTCTTTCATAGTAACTCAGTAGGTATAGAGTGTTTGACTGGTAATCAGAGGGTCATGGGTTCAATTTCTGTTAGGGTCTCAGAAAGTTTTTCTTCTGTCGAGACATTAAAAAATTTCTTTCATGGTAGCTCAGTGGCTATAGAGTGTCTGACCGGTAATCAGAGGGTCATGGGTTCAATTCCCATTAGTGACTCAGAAGGTGTTTCTTCTGTTGAGATGTTAATTAAATATTTCTTTCATAGTAACTCAGTGGGTATAGAGTGTTTGACTGGTAATCAGAGGGTCACGGGTTCAATTTCTGTTAGGGAATCAGAAAGTTTTTCTTCTATTGAGACGTTAAAAAATTTCTTTCATGGTAGCTCAGTGGCTATAGAGTGTCTGACCGGTAATCAGAGGGTCATGAGTTCGATTCCCATTAGTGACTCAGGTTTTTCTTCTGTTGAGACGTCAAAATATTTCTTTCATGGTAACTCAGTGGGTATAGAGTGTCTGACCAGTATACAGAGGGACATGGGTTTGATTCCTGTTAGGGACTCAGAAGGTGTTTCTTCTGTTGAGACGTCATTATATTTCTTTCATGGTAGCTTAGTGGGTATAGAGTGTCTAACTGGTAAACAGAGGGTCATGGGTTCGATTTCTGTAAGGGACTTAGAAGGTTTTTCTTCGGTTGAGACATTAAAATATTTCTTTCACGATGGTAACTCAGTGGGTATAAAGTGTCTGACCGGTAATCAGAAGGTCATGGGTTTGATTCCTGTTAGGGACTCAGAAGGTTTTTCTTCTGTTGAGACATTAAAATATTTCTTTCATGGTAGCTTAATGGGTATAGAGTGTCTAACCAGTAATCAGAGGGTCATGGGTTTGATTTCTGTTAGGGACTCAGAAGGTTTTTCTTCTGTTGAGACGTCAAAATATTTCTTTCATAGTAACTTAGTGGGTATAGAGTGTCTGACTGGTAATCAGAGGGTCATGGGTTTGATTCCCGTTAGGGACTAGAAGCTTTTCTTCTATGAAAAACAAGTTTGAGATGACTACAAATTCTTTCACAGTTTAGAGTGCTTGTTAAATATAAATTATCTAATTACTTAATATCAAATAGTGCACACCTGATCTAGCCCTCTCTGGTGAAGCCACACTTTAATGAGAACAACAGCATCCTTCATTGCAGGACACTCCAGTGCGCACTTATACAAGTGATGGAGATTTCTTTCAAATGACAGGTCTGACAAAATGGAAGCACTGTAGTGGGGGGTTCCACTGCCAGAATCTACAATCACAAGACATTAGTGTTGAAGATCAATGGGGCTGTGTTGCTATTATACAAAAAGAAAATTTACCCCATGACTCAGACAAACAGGTGCATGTTTAACAAAAATAGTTGATAAATCTCACTTTGTTCTCTGTCACTCTCCTGACCTCTGAACCAGTTTAACCTGACATTGTTCTTGTCTGGAGAAAATCTCTGGGCTTTGAATATTCCATCAGGAAGAGAAATATGCAGTTTTATTGAGAACTTTTGGCCGACTTTACCTGAAATAGGAATTGAAATGGAAATGAGTGGCAACCATCTTTTAAAGTATCTTTCCAAATTAAAATAATAAAAAGTAAAGAACGTGAGATATCAGTTTCCTTACTGAGGATAAAATAATATACTAGATGTATCACATGTTAAAATTTAACATACATGTTTTATCTATGACTTACTATCATAAATCAAAAATAACAAATTAGTCAACGAATAGTTGTACTTTTCAATGGTAAATACCTTTTGGTTTGAGCAGCAGGATTGGTTTATAAAGTTCTCCATTTGAATGAATGAATTGGATGGAGTCAAAAAGCTTCGAGTCCAACAAGTGTGATGCAAGGACAGTGAGATAAAAAGCCCGTTTGAAATGATAGCGCATATTCAGATAGTCTTTAGACTGCAGTGATTCCTGAAATTTAACAAAGAAATGCATGTGTCATGTTATAACAAAGTCACAAAAGTGGGTTAATTGTTTTTTGACCTGGGGTTAAGAGCATTTTCTGATAAAAACAATTCATGGTAGTGAAAAGAATGTGCTCACTCACATCAAGTTGCAAGGCTTTAGCCCTTATTTTAATACATCTCATAAGATTAATCAATCATAATAAAGTCAATGACATATCAAACAGTCAATAACTTTTTAATTAAAACACTTGTCTACACAAAAGGAAAACTTATTTGCTTATTAAAGTTTTCAAAATCATCAAAACAAAATTTTCAAATATCAATTAAAATCAGTTACAGCTGTTTACTGGAGTTGGTTCAACAGCTGTGAAGACTTGAAATAAAGCTTTTTCCTTGTTGTCACAACTCCATTACTTAGGGTGCTACAGGTATTTTGTGATTTGTTATCTAGGCTTAATTTTTTATGGTTTTAAGTAAACTGTACATTTTTATAAAGATGAAGTATAATGCTCATCTTCTCAGTTGGTTCAATCTAACAAACAAATAGCAGGACATACCCTTGGTATCTGCACCACAATGTCAACATTTAGGTTAGGCTTTGTAAGAGTGCCTAGCAGGTAGCTTCCAACAACTTTTACCACAGATGGCTTCAGGAAGCAGAACTTTCCCTTCACAAGAGCAGGTGGTTTTGGGAGGGGGAATCTAACATTCTTGGGTAAAAAACTGGTGTCTGAGAGCTGAAACATAATCAAATCAGGGATTATAACCAGAATTTCAAAGAAGTTTAAACTTTATAACTGCAGTTGCTTGTTCTTTCCCCTAGATCATGGTAAACTCAAGGACTATTCCAGGTTTTTTCAAGGTCTTTGGGGCTGCGATCCTCAAGGTCCTTGTGCACATGGTAAAAGTGTAAATTATTGAGCAATAGAACTGTTCCATGGATGACAAAAAACTGCAGTAAATTAATAAATAAATTTATTTTCAAGCAACCAAAACCAAGTTATCATGCCAAATCTCCACACTGAAACTTCAAAGATTTTCAAGGACCCAAATCTAAAAAAATAAGTGCTGTTTTTCAAGTTATCCCAGGCCTTGACTAAAAAATTTCCAAATTCAAGGAATTCAAGAATTTCCAGGTAGTGTATGAACCCTGAATTTATAACAGCAGCAATAAAGAAATTAACTAAGTTATAACATGGTTTATACAGAACTGATACAGTACTGGAAAGCAAATGTGCAGCCATTATTTTATGATAAGCCTTAAGTTTATACCACTAAAGTAACAACTTTACAGCGCTCAACATTAGCGGTCATCTGAGACAACCAAAGAGTCTATCAGGCAACCAATTTTTAGTAAAATTCAGAAGCTGTTTGCAAAAGAATAAATAACGGACAACCCAACCAAACAGAGAAAATAAATGGTACAAGTTTTATGAGATGGTTTGTAGTGTCAATGTCTGATAATGTGAAGTTAATTTGCTTCATAAATTAAGAAATTCTAAATGCCTTGGGTAGGTTCTTCTGAGGGGCAACCAAAAATTAAGCAGGAAAACCAAATTCATGGGTTTGGTTGTCTGGCTTTTGAAATTGGGACAATATGGATTTTTTTTTAATCTTGAGCACTGATTGACATTACAAAATATGTACATGGCAATATAAAAAACACATTAGAACACAAAGCTACATTTAAATCAATTATTACATAATAAATAAGTTAAAATGGGGTGATACCGAATAAATTTCTTTTCACTTTTTTAATTTCTTTTCCATAGTTATAACAGAAGAAGTGATTAAAAATGGAATTAGCAAGTTCAACTTGCTCAAATTGAAAATCTTCCCTTACCGACCTAAAAAGCTAGTTTCCTCTAATATACTCACATCATGTTCTTGTCCATCAGGAAGAGATGTTAATAGTTCATTCATAGAGTGGAGCAAATCTTCTAGGTCATTATATTTCTTTTTCTTGGGTTGAACCTCTGATAGAAGCTCAGAAATCTTGTTTAGATAAAAAAAAGAATAACTTTAATTCAAGGTGCAAAAAATGATCAGTAACACAGTCAGTCAACATTCTTGCTGTTTCAGACATTAACAATACAGATAAAAATAAAAATAATAATAATAGTAATAATAGTAATAATAATAATTTAATAATAATTAGAATTATTATAATTATTTTAAAAAGTTACTGCCACTAAAATAATAAGAGTAATTATTTATTTTATAAAATACAACCGAAAGAACAAAGGAAATAGAACAAAAGAGAACACATATCAGTAAAAGATCAATCAGGATCGTCATTGTGGCTATTGTCTTAAGGCAGTAGCCACTATGTTGTCAGGATGTTAAGTAAGAGTGAAAACTTGATTTGCACAAGGTATGCTGGGATTTCAAATATTCTGACAATTTTTTTATATGTGCTGAGCACTTTGATTCTATTTTCTTGTTTGCAAGAGGAAGAACAAGGCTAGAACACAAAGCTATCTACAAAATAATCAATAATTTAGTTAATGCTAAACTAATCAATCATGTTGAGGACTATTTTGGATCATTTACTTAATTAATAAAAAAATAATATGAACACACCAGCCCATACCTGCATTCGAAACAGACTAGATTTGAACAAATTTTCTGTTTCCTTCATGGCACTTATCTCTTCACTGGTTGGTGGTCGGTAAAGACTTTCCTTTTTCACAGCTGCATCCCTTTCTTCAGAATCTACAGGCTGTAATAAACACGAAATAATTAGGACTAACAGAATTAATCAAGTTAGTTCATCATTTTCTTAGCGCTCTTCGTTCTAGCAAACACCGAGTTGTATTGAAGCACTTCTATCTCTGTCGCCAAGTCATCTACGCCTCTCGCTTTGGCCTTTCTATTAGTACTGTATCCAGCTATATTTGAATTTGTTTATATCACAGAAAAAAATAAAATAATTCAAACCAAGAATCTGATTCTGAAGGCTTCTACAATCATTCACATAACGTCACCTTGCATTTTGTTGGTCCTAGTGCCGCTGAACTGTCGTTATTGTCTGATTTGCGCTTCATCTCTTTATGTTTTCTGAATAAAACTTCCGCAGATTTTTATTATGTATAGAGTGTCTATTAGTTGGCCATTTTTCCAAACTCACGTGTTCTTTCCTTGAGCCGGCACATTAGAAGGTCAGCAGCTTCTCCCCACTTATAACCATACTTTGTGTATGTTAAACCCATCCTTCACCTTCAGAAAATTATTCGTTCATCATTTTGTAATTTCAATAGAGATTCATAGAACTCTTTCAGTGAAACATCGATATGGCGTAAATAAGACGTCACGTAGGGGCTAGATAGCTAGCTCTATTGTTCGATTGAAAGAAAAAAAGTTTTATAAAGTAAACCTGAAAACTTCTTCCTTGGAAGTTTGTGCTCATGCGTTATCTTTCTTTGTCTTGTTGCCTAGATACAGTTAAACTGACGATAGCCAGGAACGGTTACAAAGTAGCCGTAAATAAAGATGGCGCTAAACATATGAGCAAGTTTGATTGCAACGTTGCTGAACAATATGTAGTCAACGGTGTTTGAACTGTAAATTATCAGTAAATTCACCATGGATGCACGTATTCAAGCCATAATGGCTACATATGGTAATAATGAAGAGGAAGAAGAAAAGAAAAAGGTTGAACAAATCATTCCTGAACCGCCCAAAACCTTTGACGAATGGTTAAAAATCCGACCAGCAGGGCTCCGGGACTGGCCAGACCCGTTAGAACCGGGAGAAGGCAAGCTCAATTTATCGATCGAAGCAGCAGGAATCGGAGGACTTGAAGAAATCTTGGCAGACCTTGAAATACATGCTCGTATCCAACATATGGTACTGCATACGTTACACTCGGACGGTCCCACTCGGACTGTTTGACGTGGACGTTCAATGTAGAGGGGGGAGGGGAGGGATAGGAGGCAAAATCGCACAGAAAAAACGTAAAAAAATAACGCAGTACCGCATCGCAATATTTACTGCAGTAACGATTTTATAGTTTTTACAAAGTATGACTCTTGTTTTTATTAGTTTTTATTAATTTTACCACTGTGTTTTAAACTTTTTAATACACTGAATATCTAGAGACAAACAGATGTTTCAGTCAGCTCAGGGTTGACAAAATTAATATGTGTTTGCTGTTTGATAACAACAAGATCTGAAATTTAGTTAGCTCTTCATTACGTCATGACTAAATAAATTGATCAGCAGTGGAGGGGTTGGCGCCGTGGTAAGATATCTGCCTTCCAATCCTGAGGTCCCCAGTTTGATCCCTGGCCTGGTCGAGGGTTGAATATTTGGGTGACCTTCTTTTTCACTAAAGTCCACTCAGCTTTCTATCCTTCAGGGGTCAGTAAAATGAGTACCAGCATACATGGACATGAAGCAGGTTGCCAGACGCCGATGTATATATGCTTCTGGTCCGCTGGGGGTAAATGATCATATAAAGCACCTTTGAGCTGCAGAAAAAGGCACTGTGTTATAAATGCATCACTTTCCTTTTTCTTACTTTATCAATCAGTTGTTAGTGTTTGAATTCTTCCCTTTACTCTTATTCTGGCAGTTCGCACACAGATGTCAAACATTTAGTCACTAACACTGACAGCAGTTCTCTCACAATTACTCTCACCCAGACATCACAATCGCATGCCACAATCCACATGACTATTGAACATTACTGACATTAATACTTATTTCAGGCAACCTATTTTATCTGCTGTGCAGTCCTTAACAAGTACCCTGTTATATATAGCTCTGGATATTGGGTTGATTGATTATGTGCATGAGCAAATTTTAGATCTGGAGAATCAACTGAGAGTTTATTCAACACTAGTGTTGGAGGATCAAGAGCAATCTGAACATAAAAAAGATGAAAAGGGAGATGTATTGTCTTCATCAAGCCTAGAGGGTGAGTCCCTTCAGTTTGCAGCTAGGTAGTGAGTGAGGGAATGGGAATAGGGGGTGAATTTGGTTACCTTGCCAAGCAAAAACTCAAAAGTAATCAAATCTCCTTTTCATATTGTGTTAACACTAAAAAATCTCTTTACAAACTAATTAAAAGTGGATGGTTCGTCTATTATTTATTACTGTTTCAAAGAATATTGTAGGTTCAACTTGCAAGTCATTTAAGCTAAGCATAATTTTATACATGGTACCTTGCTTACTAGCCTGTTGCATCTTCTTTCTTAATGCTCAAAGTGAGAATCGCCTGAAGAGAGCAGGACATTGCAGAAATGCAGTGGCAGTGAGAGAAGAAAAATGAGCATCTACGCAGTGCAAAGAAGATACAAGATCAAATATGAATTATATTGTTTCTTTATGCAAAGTTATGTCAAAATGATATGTGAAAAACCTGAAGAGGCTATATACATATATTTTACCAATCTAGTGTAGTGCCTCACTAGCACTCACTTCCTTCCTTTCTTCCTTCCGTTCCTCCTCCCTTCCCTCCTTTCGTCCCTACTCCCTTCCTTCCTTCCTTCCTTCCCTTCCCTTCCTCCTCATTCTCTTCCCTCCTTTCTTCCTACCTTCCTTCCCTCCCTCCTTCCTTAAGCTTCCTCCCTTCCTACCTTCCTTCTTTCCTTTCTTCCTTCCCTCCCTCCTCTCTGCCTTCCTCCCTCCCTTCTTTCCTTCTTTCCTTCCTTCCTTCCTTCCTCCCTTCCTTCCTTCCTTCCTTTCTTCCTTCCTTCTATACCTCCTTCCTCCCTTTCTTCCTTCCTTCCTTTCTTCCTTCCTTCCTTCCTTTCTTCCTTCCATCCTCCCTTTCTCCCTCCCTTCCTTCCCTCCTTCCTTCCTTTCTTCCTTCCCTTCCTTCCCTCTCTCCTTTCTCCTTCCTTCCTCCCTTCCTTCCCTCCTCCCTTCCCTCCTCCCTTCCCTCCTTCCTTCCTTCCCTTCCTTCCCTCCTTCCTTCCTCCCTTTCTTCCTTCCTTCCTTTCTTTCTTCCATCCTCCCTTCCCTCCTTCCTTCCTCCCTTCCTTCCTTCCATCCTACCTCCCTTCCGTCCTTCCCTCCCCCTACCTTCCCTCCTTCCTTCCTTCCTTCCTTCCACCCCTCCTTCCATCCTTCCATCTTTCCTTCCCTCCCCCTTCCTTTCTTTTTTTCTTTCCTTCCTTTCTTCCTTCGTTCTTTCTTTCTCCCTTCCTTCCATTCTTCCTTCCCCTCTCCCTTCCTTTTTTCTTTCTTTCTTTCTTTCTTTCTTTCTTTCTTTTTTCCTTCCTTCCTTCCTTCCTTCCTTCCTTCCTTCCTCCCATGCTTCCTTTCTTCCCCCCATCCTTCCATCTTTCCTTCTCTCCTCCCCTTCTTGCTTTTCTTCCTTTCTTCCTTCCTTCCTCCATCCCTCCTTCCTTACTTTTTCATCCTTCCCCTTTTCCTTCTTTTATTCCTCCCTCTCCTTATTCTTTCCTTTGTTTCTTTCTTTATTCCATCCTTTATATTCATACCTGCAGTTTTGCAGCATCCACATGCTTCCTTTTGACTTTGGCTTTATCTCAAGTAAGCCTAATTTTTAAGCATGTAGTGATGTAAACTCAGGTGTATCCCTAACGGCCAGCATTGGGCTAAATTGACCTGCTATTTAAGTAATTTTACCAGCTACTTTTTCAGAACAAGTGATTGAGAGGGAGATGGGTTAAATGGAAGAAGAAGAAGAAGAAGAATTTAAAAAGTTTAGTATCAAAGCCAGCCTTTCTCCATCACTGGTCTATCTGGTTACTTTTTACAAATTTACCTTTAACCTTAATTTTTTTTTAAAGTTAAAGACAACTGTGAATCTAAGACTTAACTTTTTGTGGTGACATTTCTTTCTTGATTGAATTTGGTTTTATTTCATTTTTTTGTAGAGTTTGGGGATGAGGACATCAGCAAGAGAAGGCCTCTGCAGGCCATGGCAAGAGAAAAATTTAGAGGAATTGGTGTAGCTCAATCAGTAAGTGTGAACACTTGACTGACAAAACTGTGAGATCACTAGTATTTGACTCTCATTTTTTGAGTTCATCTGAGGTTATTTAATGCATCATTTAATCATTGTATCCAGCTAGGTCCTAGTGATGATCAACAGACAAACAGAATGAAAAGTGTTCAGGTAACTTTAACATATAGTAAATATTAAATTTTCAACCTTGACTATTGCATATCTAGCATTCTGGGCCTGCCCACTTGTTCAAAAGTGGTTTAGCACTGAAAAAGCTAAGCCAGCATTTATCTTTGGTTTCTGCAGTACGTGTTAAGTGAATGAGAATCATTGAGCCCCACTGGACGGGACACCAATCCATTTCAGGTTAGCCCGGGCCAGCAGAATCTGGTACTCATTTTACCAACCCTGCAAGGATAGAAAGCTGAGTCAACTTTGGTGGACAAGAAGGTCACACAAATGTTCAATGTTCAGCAGGGCCAGGATTTGAACTTGGGACCTTGTGGTTGAAAGGCAGGGATCTTGCGGTTACACCTGAAACTTGCTGTCGTTTAGCATTTAGCCATGTAACCATATAACCCAGAGTTAAATTCTTAACCCATTCTCTTGTTTCCAACCTTATAGAGACTGATTTGAGTTATAATTTTGGGATTAACAAGTTCTTTCCTTGGAAAATCTAAACAGTGTTTTATAAGATGGAAACATAAACCTTTCCTTAGAGAAGAACAATTGAATGTGTGAACTGAGCATTACCAACACAATGCTCTTCTAACAGGGTGGCAAACTAAAAGGGGAGTCCCAGGTAATAAGTCAGGGTCATATTTTGAATAGTGTAAAATATCACAATTAGAAGTTTTAGTTGAATAACAAATCACAGATTTAGTTTTAATGTAATAGCAAATTGACACCCCAATTAGGCAATAACAGATCATGAAAGAATCCTTTATCACCTTGCTGCAACTGATTGCTGCAAATAATTTTGTAGGTCTTTCAGTTATTTGTCTGATAGGGTTTTTAGAAAAATTGAGAAAAAGGTCGGACATAACTGTATAATATTTATTAAGTAAAAAACAAAGAAAACATTCATAACAGCTCCTCAAAAGTGGCTTTTCAGTGTTATGATTAAAATTCCCAACTGGCAGGGGGGGGGAGGCTGGCCAGAAGGCTTTTAATTTTACACCAACATCACCTTTGGGCCGAGGACTCTGAATCAGAACCTCCAAGTTGTGATTCAGCACTTTAAACCACTCGACCATGCAGCCCCGTGTTTGTTCAGTTGTCAACCAAAGATTGCAATTATATTGAAATGTGTTATGTAAAATGAGACAGCTTGCCAACCATGACTGAAATGTACATTAGAAACAAGAGGATCACATGCATATGGAGATCATTAGAAATTTGTTCAACCAAAAAGAGATATCATCCTATGAAATTTCATTCAACTCAATTTTGGGTTGCACTCAGCTTCCAATCCAGCATACCAAAGTTTGACATAATCAAAATCTTTCCCAGTACACAAACTATCCAGGATTCTTTCCAACTGAGATGACTCCCCTGCCTGGCCAGCTGGAAGCCCCACAGTTACTCAACAAAGTTACCAAAGCCCAGAATTTTTCTGTAAGTATGTTTGATAAGCTTTCCCGTTATGCTGCTACCTTGACTTACAGTGGGGGTGGGGGTTGCATGCCGCAAGGGTACTGAGGTGTACAGCAAGAGCTCGAGTCTCTGGTAGGCTATGTCTAATCGAACAGGGCAAGTATCAGAGAAACAGCTAGAAGAAAAATGGCACCTGGTTCTCCTTCTTTGGGCTAATTGACTCTGCCCTCTAAAAATCTTGGTAACTACCATTAAAATAAATTGTAACTTATATGGTCGTGGCCTTTTGCCAAGCCAGCATGAAAAGGATGTTAAGTGACTGAAAATGATATTATTTTGATGTGAGCAGTTTGATGTTGAATTGGTAGATAAATTATAATTAGGCAAAGTTTTATTACTGGAGCATTCCTTTAAAAAAATGCAAACAAACCTCACACACTTCCAATGTTTTCTGTCCTATTTACAGTAACAATAAGAAAATTTATACAATGAGGTTTACGTGTATCATTTTATAATAGGACAAACCACTGTGGCCTCAGAACAACTACAAGTTTGTGTTGATTTAGCTTTGCCAAACTAACAGTGATATAGAAACTAACTTTCACATATTTTTGTATAGTTAAGTACTTGCAATATTTGGCCTTGGAGTATAGTACTGACAAGAATATATTCCAATGTCAGTACTGAAGAAGATGTACCACGTACTGCATGCCAAAATGTAGAAAAACGTCAAAGTCAAATTGCAGTGAACTTTCCCGAGAAAAGCAAAACTAAGATGAACCAATACCAAGTTTAAAATGAAATGCTTGAAAATGATATTTAAAAACTTCTGTTAGTGTTTAGTCATCTTTTTTGGAATAATGCAAAGCATGACTGATGTAATAAATTCACCACTTGCAATTAATTCACTTTAAACCATGTATTTGGTTAATTTTATAACTTTTTAACATTATTCTTTTCCATTTGTGAAAGCATAACAACCAACTGCATGATTGATTCTTCAGTTCTGTTCTCTACAGAAACCGTTCCGTAAAGTCTGGAAGAAGCTCTTTCTATCTGAAGGTTCCGTGGCTGTTTTACAGGTATGTATTGTATCTTCTTATGAAAATTAGAGTTAACAAGATTCCGAAATGTTTATAGAAAATATGGTATCCTTTTTAGTTGTTTGAGTTATTTGAATTTATGTTATCGCAATGTCTGCAGTTGGTAAATGTAGTTTGTATCCTTTTTCTTTCAGGACACTTTCTGGTGGTTTTTCCTAGAGAATTTTCAGGTATACCAATACTAATCGTCATTTATTACTAGACTGGTTTAACTGATAGGATTTGATGAGTCTGTATCAAAATTTGAATTGTGGCTGGCAACTTTTACTTCATGTTTGCATGTTTAAGGACAAACAAAAAATATAATTTAAATCAAATGGTAGAAAAAAGAATGCTGATTTGACATTTTTGACCTGACATGTCACTTTGAGATTTTAGACTCAAAGCTGTCATTCAAAGATTATTGCAATACACAAGAATCACTATTATTACTTAATATAGTTTTAGTAACTATAACTCTAACTACAACTACAACTACAACTACAACTATAACAGTATAACTATATCTATATATATATTAGGTTAGTTAAACCTAATATAAGTCTATTCAGTAATAAGATATTGTTAGATTCATAATTATAATGAATAACTTAAAATAAAACACAAATTCTGTTGTTGATTGCAAAGTACCTTTTAAAATTTTCTTCCTTATAGAGCAATTCGTGGTTTTCACTCCCTAAAGCATTTATGGATTTCTCACTTGTTCGATTTATATCTTACGTATGCATGAATTTAATTCAGAGGAATAGGGCAAACAGACATTCTGAATAGCTTCAAAGCAGACTGGACCTTATGATGTTTTAATACATGTGGTACAAGCTGAAGAAAGCAGGCGTTAATTTTTAGTATGGATTTTTTATGTATATTATAATTAATTTTGTTAGCTTTATTGTATTGATATTGAGGAGAAATCCATGACTGATACATAACATCTAGAATGACTTCTGGAATTAAACAGTTCTTAGTTTTCTTGTTTTCCTTCCGTAGCGTGGAAATAGGATTGCACAGGATGGACTTTTTAGTCGCATTGCAGACAGCTTTGTGGCTTTGTTTTTTGGCGTAAGCCATGAGTACAAGGACCGGTTCTTTCAGGTAAACCTTAATGTATATTGTTAGCAGCAAGCTAACTTTTGTAGTTTATGTTGCATATACTGAACCAACCTCATTCCCAGGGTCCTCTCCAAGTCTCTCCGACTAGGAGAAGACCCTGGGAACGAGGTTGATATGGAACTGGCCAAAAGCAGATAAACTTCAGAGGGGATTACTCACGGGTTTGTATTTGCACATTTCCACATTTCGTACACAGTCTTTGCAGTACAGTCTCTGTATTCCCATTATCTCGAATGTTACCTATCTTCTGTGGCACATAAGGCCTCCACAGAATGTTTCCACTTCTCTCTGTTGGCCACAGTAGCTCTTGTCTCTTCCCATGCATGACTGCCAACCTATTTCTTTATCTCGAAATACTATATTTTGTTTAACAAATATATGTAACTTGTGTTTAAAAATGACAACATATCGTTGCTATCCTGGCAGCATCATCAGGTTAAGTGAGAAGACTGCTGTACATACAATTATTATGAAATAATATAGTGAAATTCAGTCAAGTGTGAAAACTGCTATTGATAAAATACAATTGGAACGATTAAAGTGATACCCAGCTATTTCATTGGGCCATTTTTTGGTGGGGAGTCAGGTTGGCTTATGCCACATTCTCACATAAAGATATTTAATTAAACTGACTTTTCCAAGTTCTTGTAACTAGCAAGCATAATAATCTTTAGGTCTGAATCCAACTTGGATGGGACATGGCTATTTCAAAGAACTGTTTGCCACAAATTTTGAGCCAAACGTGTTGCCGTGTTGAAAAACAATTTTTAAACCTGTTTAGTTAAACAACTTTAAGACACATGTAAGCGTTGGTGTGAATGGGGTATTACTGCCAATCACTCACACCTCCCATATCTACGACTCAGAATCGACCCCCATGTTCAGCACGTGTACTGCGATTTGCAAATCTGTCAATCTGTCAACACTTGTCAATCTCAATCTGACGCCGAGGGTTTTTCTCTGGGTACTCTGGTTTTCCTCCCTCTGTATGAGATTTATCAATCTCAATCTGACTCCGAGGGTTTTTCTGCAGGTATTCTTGTTTTCCTCCCTCAGCAAAAATCAACTCCCAGCGTATTCCATGTGGCTGTGATGCTGTGCTCCGAGGTCATACATTGTGTATGTGTCTGTAACCCATGTTTGTCTGTGATGAGTGTGCCTTTAAAATGCTCACAGTTCGACCTCGTTGAGCCGCGTCCTCGTAATTCAGTCCGTCGACTGCAAAGAGGCTGATTAGCAAGGCTGATGTGTTTCATATCATTTCACAGCTATGGCTAAGGCTTTATCACATGCATAATGGGTATCTATCATAAAGTTGTAATAAACAGTGTTTGCCTTTCGTTATGCTGCTGCAGTACTATGCTGACTGCCTGTCTCAGGCTGTCTACTCAGCATACTGTGAAGTGTTCCCCAGATCATACGGTCTCTTTGATGATGAGTTCAAGTCGCACCTGTTGAACACAGTGTCAGAGTGGGTCACGGGTAAGTTAACATCCAGATTTATTAAATTTTCAACCTCGAATATTGCGTTTCAAGCGTTCTGATCGGTTCACTCAATCTCGGTTATCAGCTCATATACCGAATGGCCTTATATGGAAAACTCATTATCTAGTCTTTTTGTGAAAGTTGAATTCAGTAGAATTTAGCTATGATTTCTAAGTATCAAATTGTTTAGAAATGAATGAAAATTTAACAAACAATTATTCCACTCACCTCTTGATGGATGTGAGATGAAAACAGCCACGAACAATTTACTTCAAAACCAGAGCCGTTGCCGTGTTTACAAGCTTTTAGAAAGATTCATGCTGGAAAACACAAGAAATCTAGAGCTTTTCAGCCCTGAAATAAAACCTGTTTAAAGAATCTTGAACTAGAATAACTAAA
>JAOBYJ020294114.1:0-24831 GCA_025403565.2 Palythoa heliodiscus | reverse complement strand
GATGTACATGTACATTTCAATCTGTGTACAAGGATTAAATAAAATTCTTAAATTTGTCTGATCAAAATTTCAGTCTGGTGATTGTTGTTAGCTTCCTTTTAGCTTGTTTTTAATTTTTGGGCAAATCTCAACCTGGGTGTTCTCATAAAGTTTATTCTTATATAAAAAAAAAAGCATGTAGTAGAGTATATAAAGAAACCTTATTTTAATTGAGCAGAATGTTGTAACTCTCGCTGCTAGTAATATTCAACAATCAGGACAGATAAGCTCCCAACTCTCCAAAAGATCTATTCTCTTGCTGAAACCAATGTTTAATTTTACATTGGTGAATATTACAACATCTTCAGTTCTAATTGATAAACTGAAGAGACAAGCTACATAACTTCACCCCGTATGAGATTTCTAGAACGAATGACAAAGAGCTTTAAACTCTGCCTTGTGAAAAAGCAAGGTTGCTCAGGAGATGCAACTCATAGAAAAGCGCTACAGAGGCCTTGGAGTTTAGACGTTGCAAACTGAGGCGAATCTTTGTTGACGTCATTAGTTACATTCTGCCCGATTAGCATAGATTTTTAGTCGGAGAAAGAACAAACATAAACAACTGACTTTAAAACTTAGGAAATCTTGTTAAGTGAAACAAATGTCCGAACTTTTGGTTCTATGTGTGTAGTTGCGAAGCTAAGAAGAAATTGCTAGCCTACTCAAAAAAAACCCAAACCGCTGGGTGACATACATTCTTTGTAAATTCTCCAATGTTTAAAACCACATCACGGAAAGAATACTCACCGTGTCAGTCTCATATTTCCATTTCATTATTCAGCTGAATTAGAACCGGAGTGCGTACGCTAATGAGGCAAAAAATGTGAACAAAAATTCGCCATGTTTGACCGAAGACTTGGGTTAATGGATGTGAGATTTTAAAAAGTAAAAATCGATCATGCATTCCCCAAAACAGGTGTCAGTCGAAAAAAGATTCACTCGATTCACTTTTTGTGTTTGAGTTCTTCTCATTTCCGGTTATTCTTGAAATTTTGAACGGGAAACGAGCATTAAAAAATTGTCATCTTTTGGTAAATTCATAAAAAATTTTCAAGAATGCTAGACGGTAATGATTTTATTATAGATTTTTGAAAAGTGTTTAATAAATTACGGTTCCGGGTTAAAGATCTTTATTGAGCCATGTGGTGTATTTTATGACATCTTTGCATACACGTTTGGCCTGTATAAAAGTTACAGCCAGAACAAAGATTCGCTTAAGTTGGGCTAAAGTTAAAGAAAAACCTAAGAATATTCAAATTTATAACTGTTTGTTTTTGTTCCTGTAGATTTTAAAGAGCGACAGACCACAGCCAATTTGCAAGCTTTCGAACAATAAAATATATGTAAGTTTTGATAGTATCTTTTGTTCTTATGAAATAGCGAGTAAAATCAAAGGTTTCTTACAAATTTCAGCACTTGGCTTGTGTTTAAGGACTAGCTGTTGCGTTCCTTTTGACTAAAATGTTGATTTTGAAAAAAACCGACTTTCTGTTCACATAAAATATTCGGCAGATATAGGCTAATGTGTGCTGTATTATGAAATTCTAGACCAAGATTAAGAATTTTCTTTGTGTTTGACTTTCTTGATGTTAGACTTTCCATTTTAATATATTTTAAACAAGCTGACTCAGAACCGGATAAAAATGATCTTGGGTTCTTGATTCTTCCTTTTGATTTTATTACCGGCGAAATATTAATAAAACTACAAGAATTCCGCATTAGCTAAAGTTGTTGCGTTTCACGTCTCCTTGTTACCGTTCTTGTAGGGCATAAAAAAAACTCCGAGTTTCTTTGCTGTAAAACGTGAAAATCTTTCGAGTTTTATAGTACTTTTATTCTTCTTCAGGCAACTGTTTTTCTTAGCAAAAAGACTAAAACACGACTCTTTTTAATTCGGAATTAATAACCTCGTTTTTATATTCAAAACTGTCGAATCCGGAAATTTCCATAAATCGGCCCCGTGACTCTTGTCATGCCTGGGGTCACAACTCGTGCATGACGTGTATTAACACTGATCAAAACCGCTCTCGGTTTGACGTATTTGGAAAATACTAAAAAGAATAAGTCAAGGTCGATTATAACAGATTAGCGGAAACAACAAGCGTTATAAGATTTCACGCGATTGCAAGTGTATTTTATCATAAAGAGAGAAATTTTGAAGTATAAAAATCGACAATACAAAACTAGCATCAATTTCGGACCGATTTCTGACAGGTAAGTTAATTTTGTTTTTTTTTATATACTTACCTGATATATTGCAAGATTGTTGCATCGTGTATCCTTTTTTATCAAATTCCTACACTCAGCTGATCTAAAACTACCGTTTGTCCGTCAATTCTGCAAAAATATTAGTTTTTCTGAAGAATTTGAAAGTAATTGCAAACATGTTGTTTTTCACCTAAAAAAGTGAATTGTCTCATAGCCAGTCGGCTGTATTTTTGTTTCATTATTCCATTTAACTTTTATTAAATGGAGTCACGAGACCACAGTCACGATGACGTTCTTTTAATAGAATCGTGCAGTTTATTCACTTTTTAATCTTAATTGTATCTTTTGGTTGGCTTAATAGGATAAAAGGGCCTAAACGGCCGTTATGTTTGATAGAAGGTCACAGAACAATATTAAATAGGGAATGATCCTTTTTGTGATATGAAAAATTCACTTCTGTTGCGTATTCAACAAATTGCTTGCTTGTCACTGAAAAACTAGAAAAAAGCGGCCTATTGGCTATTCTGACAAGAACAGCTTAAAATCTAAATTTAAGTTTGCCAGTATCATATATGTTTCCTCTGTTATATAAACGTGGTATGTTATACTGTTATAACATATACTCCGAAATCTGAAATTCTAAAATGTGTTCCGGCTCAAAACGAGTGAAGATTATTAGAGAAAGGTGTGTTAAATCTTAAATTATCTCGCTCCGAGACATTTTTACATTTAACTGTCACGAATCAGTTTTTGACTTTATATTTATTTATCATAATATCAATTTTGTAATTAATTTACTGAATTCTATTCTAACCGGCATCAGTTTACATGTCGTTTATGCGCAGAACCATAACTAGATACAATACAAATAGAAATGCTGTTCTTTTTGATGGATATACTTGTTTATGATTACCATCAGATAATTTTATCTCCTCCAGACTAAATGTACACGGTTGGAAACAAGAAGAACAGGGCATCGATGTATAGTCGCAGCCCGTCCGTTTTCTACACGGATGGCCAAGCTCGGAATTTGAGCGGTCAGCACGTTCATGAACCCTGGGCCGAGGTCGGGGCCTGGTTCCTTGGTCCAAAAGGGGAAAACGGGGACATGTTCAGGGATCTGGTAATGAAGGCGATTGATCATCATATTGAGTTCCGGCAAACCTACTATCCGTCCGATCCCGCTTTCGTGACGGACGAAATGAAGGATTCCATTTGCTACAAAGAGACGAGAGAGAAAACTGAAATGGAATTGGAGAAGTTGTTAGCAGAAATGGATAAATCTGTGCCTTTTTTCAGCACCCGTTACAAGGTAATAATACCCGATACAGCTGCATTTTGATTTCTCATCATTCGACATGTTATTAGGCCTATTCTGGGACACTTTGTAGCCTAACGTCACCTAATGTTGCCAAATAATCCTTGATTTTTGCTCATAGTCACTCAATGCTGTCCACGCTCACAGTCCTACAGTCAAACCTCTCTAAGTATGGACACCTATGGGACCGCCCTCAACAGTGTCCGTCTTAGAGAGGTGTCCGTCTTATAGAGACTGAAGGTAATATGATACCGGTCCCGTACATAATCAGTGTCAACCTTACTATATGGTCAATAAATACGTGTTTGTTGGTGACAATTTAACAAAATAAGAGAAAACTGGAACAAATTTATCCCCAAAAGCGAAAGCATAATGAAACGACTGGACTATTAGAGAATACTGCGCAGCAAGAGCAGTATGTAACTAAACAGTTTACTGAGCGTAATTGAAGGGGCCTTTAAGGGCTGACTTGATTGATAAATGCAATTACAGCAATGGAGGTAAAACTATAGTTATAATTAATTCAGTATTCACATTGTCATTAAAAAGTGTTGTGTTTTAAGAAAAAGGTACTTTTTAACTGTCCGTTCGGTATTTCAAAGTGTCCGTTGTCTGTCTTGGAGAGGTGTCCGTCTTATAGAGAATTAAAATACAGTAAAGTACTGAAAAAAACCGGCAGGGATCAAGATTTGGTGTCCTTTTATAGAGGTATCGGTCAGCAATGTCAATTACTTATTCTAATTAAAATTATTATGCTGAGTAGAGTTTAAATTTTCAAATATTCTTCTTGACTGCTACAATTCAGGGTCACGTGTTGTGGGACACCGCGCTTCCCGCCAATCTCGGATACATTGCTTCAATTCTCTACAACCAGAACAACTGTATAAACGAAGCTGGAAGTGTCACTAGCAAGTACGAGATAGAGGTTGGCAAGGACCTATGTGAAATGTTGGGCTTCGACCGAGAGAAATGCCGGGGTCATCTCACTTCCGGTGGTACCATTGCTAACATTGAGGCATTATGGGCCGCTCGTAATGTTAAGCTTCTTCCATTGGCCTGCAAGTCCGCCCTTGGAACAGAAACATCGTTAAAAAAGGCCAGGGACGAATTCGAAATTTTTCTGCCTCAAAGAAGTAAACGAGTGCGATTTCTGGATGCCACAACTTGGGAATTGCTTAACTTAGATGTGGATGCAGTTTTAGATATTGTAACGGATGTGCTACATATCATCAACAAAGATTTAGAAGAGGAAAAAAGACTTTCATACATTGAACTAATGAACCTATTTAAGAAATACACCGTGGAAAGCCTTGGATTTTACGAGTTTTATAAACGCCACGAGATTGCAGCTTCTCCATGTGTTCTGGCGCCCACCACAGCTCACATATCACTGTTGAAGGCAATGAATATTGTGGGGCTGGGTACGTCAGATGCGTGTTTGGTTTCTATTCCTGTTGACGAAAACGCGAGGATGAACATAAATTGTGAGTTTGACCTAATAATAGTAATAATCATAAGTAATTAGTCATTAGTATAATCGAAAGATTTATTCAGACAAAAACCAGCACATATCTCGCGTACATCCGGACGTTCTTGCCTTGTTTTTTCTTTGACAAAGCATAACATGTTGAAACTGAATAGTTTTTGTTTCTCTTTTCTTTTTTTGTTTCATACTAATTATTTTTCCTTTCCTCATTTTTCATCATCATCATCATCATTATCATCATTATCATCATCATCATTATGATCATCATCATCATCATAATTATCATCATCATTATCATCATCCTCTTTTTCTTCTTCTTTACTCTTATTTTTGTTCTTTTTGCTCTTGAGACAAATTGCTTTATATAGTTTTTGTTCATCACTGTCAGTAAAGCCATTATCAACATCGTCATTTCAATAGTAACAGCAGTAGTGTTAGCAGCATAATAGTATTAATAATAGAAATAGAAGTAGTAGTAGTAGTAATAAAAGTAGTAGTAGTAGTAGCAGCAGTAGTAGTGGTAGTAGTAGTAGTAGTAGTAGTAGTAGTAGTAGTAGCAGTAGTAGTAGTGGTAGTAGTAGTAGTAGTAGTAGTAGTAGTAGTAGTAGCAGTAGTAGTAGTGATAGTAGTAGTAATAGTAGTAGTAGTAGTAGTATAGTAGTAGTAGTAGTAGCAGTAGCAGTAGTAGTAGTGGTAGTGGTGGTAGTAGTAGTAGTAGTAGTAGACATATTAGTAGAAGTATTAGTGGTAGTTGTTGTTGTTACTGGGAAAGTAAATATTAGTAAAAATATTGATAATACCAGCGTTGGTATAGTAGTATAAGATTACTTTTTGACACTGTTCTTTTTATCTTTCAAATATCGCGTCTTTAAGCACTTGAGCAAATCCTGGAAGAGAAGTTGAAGCAACAATGTCCGGTGGTCTCAGTGGTTGCTGTAACAGGTACCACCGAGGAGAGCGCCGTGGACCCCCTGGCAGATATCTTCTCGCTCCGAGAAACAATGCGAAAGAAGGTTGTAGGAAAATTTCAATATCTGATTGATTGATTTTTTAGCAAGGGGCTCGATGTGTTTGCAACACTGTGAGAAATATTATATGAATTAAAGTATGACGATATCAATGTCTACATGTAGCAGGTTTAACACCAGTGCAGAACCGTGTACGATCAATATTCTTGCCAACGTTGCATTTGGATCAGAAGATCGTGATCAGTTGAAAAAAGTATAAAAATAAAATTTTTGTCAAAAAGATTTTCAATATAACTGATCTGACAACGTGAAAAAGAAATACAGAAACGCAGTATACACGATATTTCAACTGGCCATTACCAGTCTTCATCAGATTTAATAGGACAATTAAATATATCTTAATAACCGAGTGCGAGGTCTGTCCGGGAAAATATTTGCACGAGGTCTTTGACTGTACAGACCGAGCGTATGGCTTCAGTTTTTGGTCAGTAAAGGAAAAAAAACGTGCGCTCGCGTTAGTGAGAAATCGGTCCAATAACTTCCCGGTCTTGTATGGGAAGTTATTGGACGGATTTTCGGCCAATCAGCATACTGGATTTGTTTATTGGCCCTAGAAATTTGACTTGCCATGTAATAATATTTGTTACAGTTTTTTATATGTTTAAAAAATTAACGGACGGAAGTTATAAACAATGGGAGATAGTATTATGGAAAACAAACAGAGATTAATTAAAAATAAAAATAAATGAAAGTAAATAGGTTACTGTTCATCACGTCTGTTCATAAAACTTCCGTCCATTATTCTTTAAACATATCAAAAGCTGTAATCACCTGATGAAGACTGGCAATGACCAGTTAAAATATCGTACGTGCGTCTCCACATTTCTTTTTTCACGTTGTCAGGTCAGTTAAATATTGCAAGTCTTTTTGACAAAAACTTAAAGAATATATGTAGATTCAGAAAAGAATATTCTCCAAACGTTGCTCTATATTTTTTAGTATAAACTGGTTTGTATAGTTCTAGAATAAGGCATCTTTTTTCGAGTAGTTTTTTCTATTTAACTATGAAATGTTCGTGAGAAAAAAGACAGATGCTCATTAATTATCAGATGCTGGAACAGTGAAGATGACTTGCGCAAAAAAATATTTCTCCCTCCCTTCCCCCATCACCACAAAGAAAATAAAAAAAAAATAAGAGCTCCAAAATTAAACAAAGTTCTATATGAGCTGTTTCGGTCATTTGAAATTTTAGAATTTATTTAAATGGTTAAGCAAAACACTTAGTGGATTAACCATCTATTTTTATTATTCTTATTTTTATTAATCTTATGACTATTATTATATTAATTATTATAATTGTTTTTGAAGGGTTTGAATTTCTCGATACATGCAGACGGCGCTTGGGGAGGATACTTTTGCAGCATGCTCAGAGAGCCCCCACCGGACCATCACGTACAGTACAGAGAACCTTCTGTTTACGTTCCAGAGTTGAGCCTGAGTGAATATGTCCATAAGCATCTATCAATGTTGTGTGAATGTGACACAGTGACAATTGATCCACACAAGTCAGGATTCTGTCCCTACCCCGCTGGGGGGATATGTTACAGGGACAAGCGAATGAACTTGGCACTCTCAGTTACCGTGGAAGTGCCATACTATCACGGCAAAACTTCCCTTGGGAACTGGGGACTGGAGGGATCCAAGCCAGGCGCGGCCGCTGCGGGAGTAATGTTCGCCAATAGGGTAAGCAGCAGTAAATAATTGATCCTACAGAAGCCCATCAATAGGACCGAACGTCCTTATGAACAAGACAGAGCCCCTATCACAGAAGTAGAAGTTATTTTTGGAAAAACATTTTCCCCGTAAAACTGAATTATTTGCATGCAACTGAGGTGCCTTCATCTTCTTATGGGTGGATAGAGAAACCATTGTCTCGTCTACTGCTTCAGAGGCACGAGGTGAACATTCCTACTGATGGGCCTCTAAGTTCTAGGAGAAAATAGGCTATACGCTATTACCCTGTTTAACGAAGTATACTATTTTCAAGGGACAGCGTCTTGCTTCTTTTTGGTTGAGATATTATTCACTGACTTCAAACCTCTATCAGGTCAAAAATGATTGTCGTTCTGGTACCACTTGCAACTTATTCCCAAACTTAATTATCTTCAGATTGTAAATGTAAACCACAACAAGTGCTTTTATGTATCTAGGTTATCGGATTGCACAAGAACGGTTATGGACGTATTCTGGCCGAATGTATGTACAACGCCAAGATCCTGTACTGCCTGTGGGCTACTCTCGGAGAGAAGGACGATAACTTTTATTTAAAGACCACAAAGCCGCTGTACAGTAGTATTGTGGACGATCCGATCAAGTACATTCGAGAGCACATATTGTGTAAAGAGAATGCAACCATTGCAAAGGTATCTTTAAAGTGGGAAATCAACGAGATTTGAGCCTTTGTTTAACAAAATGCCAAAAAGGAAAAAGGAAGCATTTTTTAACTTTTAGATAGATCTCGTATTGTAGGATCAAACTCGTACTATGTTGGTTTATATCTGGAGTAGAATTTCGAATCTGAGGATATATTATTTTGATATCCCATTTTGAAATCGTTTAAGACTTTGGGAAGGATTAGCCAAACACAATAAATGAAGCATGAACTTAAGTCTTCTCTCGATATAAAAATTGACGGTCTATTTACCTTGCAATTTACCTAGGACCAAAAGACCATGGATTTCTTGCGAGAAGTTGGCCCGGACACTATGGTTCCCTGTTTTGCTGTCAATTTGAAGGGGAACAAGGACGTTAAAGTTTGTAACGCAATCAACAATGCCCTTAAGCACTTCTTGCTGCACTCTTCCGATGTTGTCACGGCACGCAGACGCCCAATGATTGTAACAGCATCGACTATGAGATACGCAAAGGGCAGCCAGGCTCTTCAGAAATTTAAAGAGCGACTTGGGGTAAGACAGTAAATAATTGCTTACTTCTCTGTGATGTTATATTATTGTTATGTTACTCTCTCAGTTTTCATTTCTAAATTATTATTTTCATCACTCACTTTCATTACCATTGTCATTGTCATTGTTGTTGTCGTTGCCGTTGTCGTTGCCGTTGTCATTGCCGTTGTCATTGCCGTTGTCATTGCCGTTGTTATTGCCATTGTCGTTGCCGTTGTCATTGCCATTGTCGTTGCCGTTGTCATTGCCATTGTCGTTGTCATTGCCGTTGTCATTGCCGTTGTCATTGCCGTTGTCATTGCCATTGTCGTTGTCGTAGTTGTCTTGTCTTTGCAATGTCTTTGATACGATCTGTTATTGGCTAAACGCAGTTACTTCAAACTTTGATTGGTCAGTAAAGACAACTTTTTAATGAAGACAGTCCTGAGCACTTTTCGTTCATCTCAAGAATTTCACTTCGTTCTTTTTGTCTTACAATTTACTTAAATTTTCGTTATTGTTTTTGATTTTGTAGTGAAAGGTGGGTTTCATTTAAGGCACAGAGTTTTTTTCAATAACCGTCTAATGAAATGGCGCGGCCTGTACGTGTCATGTCTTGTCGTTGTCTTGTCTTTGCTGTGCCTCATGATTGGTTGAATGTC
Organism: Palythoa heliodiscus; assembly: GCA_025403565.2. Lineage (NCBI taxonomy): Eukaryota > Metazoa > Cnidaria > Anthozoa > Zoantharia > Sphenopidae > Palythoa > Palythoa heliodiscus. Next base: position 15,208 of record JAOBYJ020294114.1, on the reverse strand, counting down.
ATGTCATTTCATGTCTTTTCTTTGCTGTACCCCCTGATTGGTTGATTGTTGTGTCAAGTCTTGTCTTTATCATGTCTTTGATGTACCTACTGATTGGTTAAATATCGTGTCTTTATTACTTGGACTCTCAAACGAGACCCGCTCTGTCGTTGTCATTTTCAAAATAAACACTTTTATAGGTACAAGTATTTTCTCACATTATTTTTTATATTTATCATAACTGAAGCTGGACACTGAAAAAGACAAAGAAGAGGGAGTGAAATACATCATAACAACCTGCGTGGATCCCTGGGCCACATCGATAGAGTTTATGGACGATTTTGCCCGGATCATGCGCAATGCGATTCTTTGTTCCGTAGGGACGGTAAGTCTTTTGTCGTCGTACCTCAGCAATAGAAATTAAAAACCTCTGTAATAAAGGATTGGAAGGTTACTTGGATGCACACAAAAATTTAAACCTCAATTTTTTCTACTGTGCTAAGATTTTGAATACTCGGACCAAGCGCATGTGACATTTTCGGCATCACACTGATAACCAATTACATTGCAAACGTTATTGAGCCGTGCTTTTTTGGAAAACTTACAAAACAATAGTAGCATGAAGATGTGCCTGAAAATGTTTCAAAGCTATGTCCTAGGACACATTGTTTCACAGATGTTCCATAAAATCAAATCACTATGCACTATTTAATTAGAATACGAGTTCGTAATTTCTATCTATTGTCAATAGAAATTGAGAGCGAGTATTCTAATTGTTTTAGTAGAAATCTCTCAAGACGAAACAAACATATTGGATTGTTTTGTATATCCGGGCATCGTCCCACAGACACTTTCTATCACCTGATAGATAGCGATTACGGTAGCCAATCAGATTACAGCGTTTGCGATAGATAGTGACTAGATTTCTACTAAAATCACTTATATTAGTGTACGTTCATACTGCTCCTTCAGCTCTTTATTTTAGAAAAACGTCAGATATACATCATTACCCAAAGAAGACTAGTTTGGCTAGCCGAAGTATAGTATTTCTAAACATTTTGTTAACGTTGTATCGTGTACATATTTTCACATTCTGTTTTTTACCTCGCTATCTATTGAATTGTTTTCTAGAAGGGGAGAGGGTAGGAGCAAATGTGGAGAATTTGCAGGCAAGGCATCCAGTTTGAGGAGGTTTATCCAAAGAGTAACCAGTGTCCCCAAATTGTCTTCAGCGCGTGGAGCGATGTAATTCCCTGAAAACCTTTTTCTTATGAAACTAGAAAGTTAATGAAAGTCCCTCTAGAATCCGAATTTTTAACCTTCGAAGAAAACTCTTCTGACTTTATGATAAAAATCTTATGATTTGTTCAAAAGACTTTCTTATCTCTTGAGAATGAGTTTGTTATTTTAAAACAGCATTTTGCAAAGCAGCAATACCCTCACAATTGTCCCAGGGGTGGGGTACATAGAAAACCCCCTTCGATATACTCACACTACCTACAAGGTGACATTATGGCTTCAAAATTCCAATGAAAAACATTTGTGTGTAGAGCCCAAAATCCGCTCACAACCCCCCTCCCACTTCTTCAGAAAGCCGACGAAACATGCATAACCTATTCTTTGCTTTATTAGGCAATGTTCACTGTATAAATGAGCATCTTTTAACTTCTTGTGCAGTTATTGTTGATGCTAAAATTATTGGTGTCAATAATGAACCCCGACCTCCCCCCCCCCGGGGGGGGGACAGTACTCCCTTATGTGGGCTATATAGGTATGTGCGGCCCCAAAGGGTATGAATTTTCAGCCGTTTTGGTCATAAATAGGATATCGATCTTAGACATTTGCCTCACTTTCTTCTTTCGGTCAGATCATAAATAGGGTGAGGGTTTTGGGAAGCGGTTCACACTCTCATACCCTATTTTTTTGTGAGTATCCCTTCCCCTCGGGCAATGGACTTACTGGTTGATTAACAATTGCAGGTGGACGATACAAGATGCCCTGATTTTCACACATTTTTCACAACTGGCAAAGTAGATGAAGATCAGGAAATAATCGTGTATTACAAAGGTTCAATCAGCCTGACCTCACACCAGTACAATGTTTTGGCCAAGTTCGAGTTCTTTTACAAGAATGATGTTGAAGAAGTTATGAAAGGTAAGAGAGAAAAAAGATAGTGATAATATTATCAGGGGTCCTTTCAATACTAGGTTTGTCCATTTGATCTTGACAGCTTGCGTTTAGAAGCACATATCCCGAGAAACTGGAATTTTTGCATTAAATTGCCGGATCGTGACGTGGCATACCGCCTTTTCCTTAGCTGAATTAGGAAAGTCTTTACTTTATTACGAGCGAATCAATTGAAAGCTAAAACTGGCTTTCTCTTCCGCTGTGTTGGGATCAAAGTGAATTGGGGACGGTGTCTTATACGTATCATGTTCTGATTGGTTGTATATGATGCTATGTTTTGTGTTTGACACTCGCTCTTTCGTCTGATTCGTCATTATCATCTTTATTAGGTGCTTCGGCAAAAGAACCCCTGGTCTTTAAGACCCGAGAAAAGATGACCTTACATCAATTGATAGTTTACAACATAGAGCAGGGAGGAGATGGCTTAGTTTTTCACGTAGATTGCTACAATGGCCTCCCTTCTGAGGACAACAAGCCGTTCGTCACAAATGCCAAGCTACAGGTGGTAGATATTGCTCGGTACGATCATTTTGACTTCACAACCAAGCATTGTCCCCAACAGAGCACGTTTTTCCTGTATGGAGACAGAAGCAGCGCGTTCCTTGCTCACATTCCTAATAAATCACTTGACTTCTTGCAGGTGAGAATAAGTTTGTACAATAGGCCTTTTGCAGTTAGAGGTCACATGACCACATCTACCTCGAATTTATTAGCTATGACAAAATGATGTACAGAAATGGAATGATCAGGTTAACATTAATTAGAAGGCATAGTTTTAAGCCTCAACGTTAAGTATTTCAAAAACGACAGCGAATATAAAATCAAATTTTTTCTAAGAAATTATATGTGAAAATGTATTGGAGAGCAAGGCTTGCTCTCCAGTCATATAAACCTTAGAAAATTTCCTATTTTTCTGTTGCTTGCCATGTTTTACATCTTTAAAGTTAATAGCTGAAACTTTGCCGTTTTACTAATGTCAACCTGCTCATTCCATTTCTGGATATCATTTTGTCATTGCTGATTGATTTAAGGTAGCTGTGGTCACTGGACTCCCAGCTGCAAGAGGCCTATCATTGACTTAAAATGAATGTTCCGCCTTATGAACGAACTCACCCAGAGTGCTAAGCCGTAGTCAAAAACAATTTCCAATCCTTGCCCACATTCCTAATAAATCGCTTGACTTCTTGCAGATGAGATAGGTTTGTACAATTATTGACTGAATATAAATGTTCCGCCTTATAAAATGAACTCATATCGAGTGCTAAGCGGTAGTGAAAAATAACTTCCAATCAAAATTTTGTTATCAAAAGGGATCCAAGGAATGTCTCAATTCTGAAATTTAACGCTAAAAAGGTCTTTTAAAAATCCGTTGCGAAAGGCTGTAAACTATTTAAGAAAACGACGACGTTTCTTCGATGAAGAAGCGAAGCTTATATGCTGTGACTACAGAACGCGGCGTCTAAATATAAGTTAGATCTGCCTAGAGGGCGGGACATTATTTTTAAGCTGTTACTGTTTATGGTATTTTGCCAAGTGAAGTTTTTTCGTGTAAACTTATATCAGGAAACTACACTGAAGAAGCGTGAGAGCTAGTAAATTAATAAATTTTCTTGATGTTAAAGCAAAATATATCCCTTTAAGTTCGCATTACGAAAGACGTTAAAGGAAAGGAAACGAATTTAATTCAACTTCATTAACTGAAGAATTTGAATATAGATTTGAACGGTCTGGTTACGGTTATGATAACTCAGGAACCTGTTCCTCTTTGCTTTCCCTGACTTATATAAAAATCTAGTAAAAGTATTACTCTTTTTAGGAAGCGAATTCATTAGCTGTAGATATAGAGTTAGTCGCAAAACCAATAACATTTGTAGAGTTTTAGGAGGTATATATCAAAAACTAAATTCATGTGGCTGTTGGTTTTGTTGAGGTAGTAACGTTTACGAGAGCTCAAGGACAGACGCAAGATTTCAATTCTTTTACTTTTTGTCGTAGCTTGTAGAACTGGGTGGTATTCCCGAACACGTTGATGAGGTACTTCTCAGGACGGGTGTGGAGATGACGCTGAGAGAGGTTCCCTATGGAAGTGAAAGCCGGGAAGTTATAGGCCCTGTTACCTGCCCTCACGAGTACGAGGCTACGTTTATCGGGAACCACGGGGTAGAAACAAAAACGGTTGTCAAAATCTACCGAGAAATCCACAGGGAGGGAAATATCTACCGTGAAAATGTTAGGGGTAGGAGGCCATCAGGAAAAGGATGATATTGTTTTCAACCGTTTAGGAAGATCTTAGGTAAATTTATGGAATCAGCTCCATTAGGGTGGTGAGGTGTCCAAGAAATGCTAGAACGATGGATGTCGCCCTCCGGAATACAGGTTTTATCAATGTCAATTAAAATATTGTAGATAACTTTCTTGTAAACATTTATATACCATCCTTGGAAAGAGGAGGATCGCCAACTGAAAATTGAAGATTTCTTCCAAAATTATTACTTATCTATCTATTGCTGCAAAACAACATTATTTAAGTTTAAATTGTGTAGTTCAGAATCAGAATTTGTTTCGTCAGTTTTAACCTTTGACAAAGCTGTTTAACGGAGCAGACGCTAAGCGGTTAGTGTGTTACTCTAAACCCTGAAGTATAGGAACTTAGAACCAAGCCGGACTGCAATGCTGTGTCTTGAAGAAGAAACTTTAGCTGACTTGTCCCAGTTGTCAAACCAGGAATGATTTACTCATTGTTGTTCTTTGCAGTGGAAGAAATGCAAGGACTCTCATCCACTAAATTAAACACTTTGAGAATTGGTAATAGGTTCTGGCCTGTGTGTGGTATTTAGGTTTGTGCAAGAATTAACTTAGATTTATTAGCGGACTGCAGAATTAGCTGTCCATGAAAACCTCGTACTGATATTTTGAGTAAATCTTGCAGGATAAGCCATTGAATGAACAAGAGTAAATCATCGTTTACATTATAAAGGCTTCAGTGGCATAAAGCTTTATGGACAAGGAATCGTTTGGTACAAAACTTTAGTTTAGAAGGCGGGTCTAGTCGACCTACCAAAGTGTAAAAAATGTAAACAAAGATTCACCAATGAAAAAAGAAAAGACAACAAAAATATATACGTTTTTTGATGCATTACACAGCCACAGAAGAACTAATGTTGTTTTTACCTCAATTTTGTTGGAATTTTTTATAAATTATTTTTTTAAAAAAGTTTATTTAAAGAATGAAAAAAGATTCATTTATGAAAAATAATTTGTTGTTAAAATGTTGTTAAAATTTAACACTGGAATTATTTATGAAGTTAAAATTTTGTGAATTTAACACCGGATGTATTTAATAAAGTGTTTTTTCGTTGTTGTGCTGCCTTAAATATTGTCTGAGTTAACATTTTAATGGACGCTCTCTATACCGTCTTAAAGCTTGTTTGAGTTAATTGGTCGACAAAACAGAGAATTTCAGATAAAGTTCACTTATAACTCACCTGAACTTCATCTTGAACGAAGACAATCATTTTGAAAGTTCCATTTCCTGAAACGACAAGTATCCTTACATCTGACCCATAAGCAACCGTCGCGTGACAAAAAAATTTATATTAACTGTCGTCCTTCGCTCATTGTAAGCAACACCAATGCATGCGCTATATCTTATCTCACACATGGGTGTTGCTTACCACAGGGAGGGAAAATCTTTGTTTAGAACATATATTTCTCTTCGAAAAGGCAGATTTATTATTCTTAATGAAAGATGAACAATACATACTATGCATAGTCTATAAAGCACTGTGTGAACTCTTTGACAAACCATTCAGGACACTCGCATCCGCCATTTTCTTAATCAAAACAAACAAAACTATCGTATCAACGAAAGTGATCTTCTTGGCTACATTTCTAATCCGGCTCAGTCAGTTGTTCATGTCGTCCGTACACGGTGAGATATTGGTCTTGAGAGGCAAAAGTTATCAAATGCAACAGGTTTTTGTTGTATGACGTCGCGGAACAAGCTGAGAAAACTGACTCGCGAGGCAAAGAGCTCAGCCATTTACCTCCTCAAGTGTGCGTCGAGTTAAATTGGCACCGTGAAGGAAAGAAGGTCACACAAATAATGAACGCTTTGTAAAGCAGCGCAGGGGTTTGACCTGAGACCTTTGGATGGTAAATGTGATATTAACACTGCTCCAAACAGGCCACCTCAAACTGTCTAAAAATATGAACGTCGAACCTGTGTACAATTTAACTGGTTTTTAATTATTGTATTAAACTAATGTTGATAAAAATAAGGTTGGTAGAACTATTCCTCTCACACGGCTCCCTCCTTTACATTCTGATAGCCTGAAAAACAAAGATCTTGAAAGAAATCATCTTTAATTTGAATATACATTATATTGGTAAACAAGTCGGTGTTCAATGAACTGAATTTATTTTAAGAGACGAGTTTACGATATTTCAAATATAGTAGCCAAAAGGACAACCTGATCAGCCAGTCAACTGGTCAAGTGACTCAAGTCCCCTTGAACTTAGAAGTCCAACGAAGTTCTATCAAGCACAAGCCTAAGGGCTTCTCAAGGAAAATGAATCCGGCCTCTAAGCAAAATAAACACTATAAAAATTACTTTTCTTTGTTTTCGGTATTAAAGCAGTCTCAGGAAGGCATTTTCAGTTTGGCCTGTCTCATAGGCCGCCAAATGAGGCGAATGCTGCTGATCACCCTAGCAAGGTATGGGCATTGTGCCACACTGCTGTTCAGATAGTACGTGAAATTACTTTAGAGTTTAGAAATATAATTAACTTAAGGCCAAATAAAAAAATTCCCGGTTTCTCATCAGAAGATTTTTTAAATGTAAATGCGGCATACGGTTTTTATTTTTATTTTTTTTCTTTTCTGCAGTGCAGGAAGCACGGCAAACGAGCCATTTTGGTTCAGCTCACGGAACAGATCGACAATTCACATTTCTTTCCATCATTTTCTGCATTTAAAAAATAAAAAAAAAGTTAATGCGGCAACTATTTTGAAATGCGGGCGCTGATGAGAACCGGGAATTTATTTATTTGGTCTAAGCAATAAGTTTATTGGAAACGTGACTACGAGGACCGGTTTAAATAATAGAACGAGACTACGAATATCGATTTCCAGCGCAAAAATCTCAGTTAAACAGAATTAAAATAGATTCGAAAGTTTTTCCTTTGAATGGCTCTGTACGGTTTTACTTTTAGTTGTCTCTGGTTGTCCTGAAAACACAAAGTATCGGGGAAAATACTTCTTTTAGGAAACAAAAAGCCAAAACTATAATTCAAACTCGTGTACTGTATTTCCATTTTGATCTTATATATAAGGTGCTGTAAAGCAACCAAATAATCAGTTGTTCCCACGGCTTAAGTTGTAGGGAGCCGCTGTCCTTTTGTGTTGGAGTACTTGCACTTCTCTCATTAGACTTGTTTCTTTTTAATCCATCTGTCTTTCCGTCTACTTCTTCGAAAGCGAGCAGAAATCACGCCATAACCAGTGTTATAGCGCAAGCGAGGAACCAGCCATCATATAAAAGTTTTTTAGAAATTGTTTACGCAAGTTTATGGCTTTTATCGGATACTGCACCATACGACTGTGGTGCAAATACTCGAAGCGCCACTTAGTTTTTTAAACAAATTGTTCTGCATTACAAAATTATAATCAAAACTCATATGACATTCAGTAAATATCGAATATAATAAACTTTTAATCAACAAGCTTTTAAAAAAGAACCGTACTTTATACAAAAACACATAGTGAAATGCAACAATCTTAACGAATACTTTATTGTCACTAAAGACTTTATATCCCATGCAACATAACTTTCTGTTATCAGTCGTCCGACCGTCCCAAAGTGTTTGAGTTTTGACAAAATTAAGAAAAGCTGAAAAGGAAAAAAGGAAGAGCTGATTAGTTTATTCAATACTACAAAAGTGAGAGAAATTTGGTTCACATATTGTAAATATCTAACTGTTTTCACAACTAATGATTCAACGAACTCGACCGTACGAACGACAAGAACAACGTATCGAAAAAAACACACCACCTCGTCAGAAACCCGACCACTTGCGGCGCTGTTTAAAATCCGTCTAAAGGCCGTTTTCATTATACGAAAAGAGTGGAACGGATCGCATAGAAAGTGGAACGGATCGGATAAATGTGCTCGTGCAAACGGTGTTTTTTCCGTTTCATTTTTATCCCGGCCGATCCGTTCTCAAAAAGGACCGCAACCGTATATGGTCCCTTTTGGGAACGGATCGGATAAATTGGGTTCCGTACCCGTTCTTTTTTCTCTCGTTGCACCGTGTAAACGCTCAAAACTCCTTTGGGTACCGAACTCTTTGAGAGATCAAACCAAGCACTGGTTCTTCCTAACTGCCAAACACTTCTCTCTATCATGGCTTGACATAAAAAGAAAAGTCATCAAAATAAATGGCATTTTCATCCGTTTTGATTTTCTCCTCCTTCGAGCTCTAGTGATGGCGTACGAGTCAGGTTAGTTCCCAATTGACGTTTGCAAAAAGAAACCAGTAATACATGTACACCAACAAGTTGTCCATCTTGAATCTTACGAGCATGCGTACGATGGCGAAAACGAAATTTCTCAACATTATGGCGGGCTGGTGCATTACCGGTCCCTCAAAAGAAAACGTGTAAACAGTACCGTACCTGTCCCAGATGATGTCAGTTGATTACGGATCGACCCAACTTTAATCCGATCCGATTCCCAACGTTTGCTTATGTAAACGGTCATATTTTTAAGGCAGCGGTATCTGTATTTATTCAATCCGTTCCGTTCAATTTTACGTGAAAACGTGTAAGTGGGGATAGCCTAACGTTTAATTTTAAAATATAAAATTGGTAAAAACTTTACACAAGTTTTTAAAATGTGGGCAAACGTAAGGTCTTTCTAAAATATAAAGACACGTGGATAAAACGCTTGCGTAAACCGTATAACGGTATATTTCAAGTTCTGTTTCGGATCACAAGCCGTATAGAAATAATTCACAGTTCAATTTAATTCAAGTTCTTGTACATCAGAATTTTATCACGTATTCAAAATACACATAGTTTACGAGTTTACAACTGTGTGTCAAACGGGGACACTTCGAAAGTGGCTCAGCTCTTTTGCACTTGTATGGACGTGTTTTAGATAAAAGTGTTCATTTTTTATCTTTATTGGCAACCGAAAGAAGGCAGTTCTCTGGGTAATTAAACCAATTTACAGTTGCAAAGCGTAATTGCTGATTTAAATAATAGTTTTAGATTAACAACTTTAATTGAGTTTCCTTTTGATTCTTGGCTTAATTATTTTATTACCAAGAAACATCTTTCATAATCATTTTCCTAACGTAACAATGGATGTTTTGAAATATTAATCAACAACAATTTTATTACTCAGTTACGGTGATTAATCCTGTGCCAGGCCCTGATAATTAAGCCTTAGAGTTTAAAAAATTAATTTTGTTTGAAAATTGTTTTTGGTACTGCCTTTCCCCTTTGTCCTGACAGATTGAAAGTCAATCAAGAATATCGACAAAATAATTAAACAATAAGTTAACATAAATTTATTATTTATGTAAGCACTCCGATAACATTCCGGCGGCAGTCTTTGCATGCAGGTATATTGGCGTCAGTACATCAGCGCGTTCCGTGGTTTCCGCTATTTTCCACGATAGAGTAACCAATAACAATATACGCCCACTCTCGAACCTTCCGTGTTTAGTTCCTCGTTAAATACTCAATGGAAACGATTCGGTTCCCAAAGCTTTGTATTTGCATAAAGGTGCCAGAGGTCTTAATAATGAGCTATTTTAAGCTTAACGTTTTAGATTTTAAAATAGACTGTTATCCTTAAGACGTCAGGTGCCATTTATAATCCCCAAACAAAGGATAAACAGACATTACAGTTGAAAGAATTTGTGGGAACATAGCAGAGCCCCCTTTTCCCACGGCCTCGTGCAATTACGTGTTGTCTGTCAACCATAAATATTTACAAAACAAGTTAGCGTTGTTATCGTTTTTTTGTCTACGTGCGAGAAAAGCACTTGTAGTTTATAGCTGATTTTTAAAAACAATAAAACTCTCTTCACTATGTAAGTGTAAACACAACTCTTTGCCGACGTCAAAACATATCTCTATCTCGCACAAACCCGATACTATCAGGTAGAAGTCGGGTTTCGAAATTAAACTGCGCACAATTTTGTCAACATCTAATAATTTTGCAACCGTTCGCACACAATATCACATTTAATTGCTAATATTAATAACGCAGATGTTAATGAGATCACTACGGTCTGTCATGTTTTTAAATTAACTAATTAAAAAACTTTGTTTTTCATGAGAAAATATTAGCAATGGCAAATGAAATTTTGCGAAATTCAGTTTCACTGTCCGAGATTTTTTTTTGCAAAGACCAGTTTTTATAACGCATCACATAACTGCGTATCTTTGCTTCAAGGAATCAATAATTGTAAGACAATTATAGAAACTCTGGATTCTTCACTAATCACAAGATCTATTTCGACAAAAGACGTCGCAATCTTAACCTTTTAACATGAAACACAAAAAATATAAAAGTTTACATTCTTTACATATATCTCAAAATTGGTTTCGCGATACGATCAAAGACTACATTAGTTCAAATTCAATGGCATTTAAGGTCCCAAGCTTTCGGCCATTCGCGTCTTCTAAACTAAATTTATTTCAAAAAGCTACAGCTAAATCCTAGCCTTTGGAATCCGAGTCAATGGACTCCACCTGAACGGGAAACCAATCCATCGCAGGTTAGCACCTAATCGAAGCTGGTACTCATTTTACCGAACTCGTAAGAATGGAAAGCCGAGTCAACGCTGGCGGAAAGGTCACTCCAATGTTCAACGCTTCGATCGTAGAACCAGGATTCGAATCCAGAAGATAGAAATCTTACTGGTGTGCTAATCACGCCACCGTTAAATTATCAATAGTCCTGAAATCTGAATGAAGTGATTTTCCAGAGTATCGCCCAAACCCATCTATAGTTTAAGTAAACGAACAAAATGATAACAAGTCAATGAAAGTCTCTAACTTTTACTAGTCAAAATATTTCCGTACGTTTGTCAGCCAGAACAGGGACCAGCCAGCTCATTACATATATTTATGTATATATATATATTTATATAATATATTACAAATGATACAAGGAGAGGTCGAGAAACTAGCGGAAAATGTTCTATATACGAACGTGCTGCAAAACTTACATTGAAAAAGTTCAGAAACAAAGTTTTAACCCATATATATATTTTAACTCTAAAACTGTATTTACAAGTTTCCTTTTTTAATTTGAGGCTATTTTTAAAAAATATATTAAAATTTCTCTCAATACCTATCTGTGTGTGCAGCCAGAGCGTCACCGTCGCCGCAAAATACCACGGCACTGCGCTAAAATTACGAATTTCAAAAACACCTAAATATATCTAACAGCTTCTAAACAAATCTCAACTGCTGACAAATCAAATGCGTTTTTCAATCGCACAAAACGGAAATTACTGAAAGTTACGCAATAGTACTTTGATCCTATTCGTTAACCTACCTCGTTCTAAAAAAACTTTCCTATACACAAAACATTTACATACACATAAACACAATAAAAACTCAAGAAAAAGTCGAACTCATTCGCACAACTTTAAGTTATCAAGCTCAATTTCCTATTAAGCAATATATTGATTCTTTGATCATATACACAGCAATAAAAACACGAACACGAAAAGGCAACAGACTTCACTGGAACACAACCATACTCAAATACGTACCACCGACAAAACAATAACTGAATAATAAAACTTGACTACTGAACATTGTATTTCCTAACGCGAAAAGCCACAAAAATTATCTTTAAATATCCCCCTACTTTTACAGTTTGTAACATAGAAAAGTTAATGAAAAACCCTCGAGACACTAAATCGTGTTAAAACTATTAACAACAGCAGCCTTGTTCTTCTTTCTGCGATTATGATAACTGTTGTTCATAATGGTCTTTTCACTAAAATACATGGGAGTTTTCCTTTTTTCAGTCTTGGTAAAAAAGCAGTTTTATAAAAACCAACCGAATTGCTTCAATGGTGAATTGATAAGTGTACTAAAACTTTCAACTTTACAACGTAAGTGCCCCAAACATTTTCTTAGACCTTTCACTTGTTATATTCTTGGTCGAATATGCTTGCACTCAGTTTTTTATAAGAACATATATTGGATGAAAACTTTGAAGCTGAAAATAGATATCTTAAAAGCAGCTCTGATTTGAATATGGCGAACAATTTATTCCAGATGCTTTGCGTCTTGCTCGTTTGTGGTTCTTTTCTATTTTAGAAGCGTGGGACGCTTCATGTGTCAAATCTAATGCAAATGAGGTGAAACAATTTGCTCATCTTTAACATTTGGTACATGAATTATTCGACGTTTGAAACAGACCTTACTGTTTTTGTGAAAAGAAATCGGCCCAAGGTCGATCGAACAGATCTACTGTCTGGAGAAAAGAACAATGAACTTCACACAAACGCGATCTATTATTTCAATGTGCCTTTTGTTGTAATAAAACACTACTCTAAAACAATGCCCTTTATTTCCAATTTTCGGCCAACATATGCATCATATTGTAACATGTGTTTCAAACTTAACCTCTTTGGAGGCTTAAACCATTCAAAAATAACAATATTCATTCAGCCTCAGCTCAAAATTACATGTTCTTATAAAAAGCTGAGTGTATAAATGTGTCACGATGCCAGCTAATGTTATGATTAAATGCAGATCAATATTTTACTTTCATGCGTATGACTGATCCCTGTGTGGTCATTAATGAAGTGCACAGAAAAACGTACGAGCTGCATACGAAAAAAAACGATTTATATAAAGATTGACTGTACAGGGAGCTATTTCAATTACGAGTGACGACAGAAGTGAAGAATTAGCTACGGTCAAATGAAATACCTAGATATTGGAGGGTAACGGCAAATTATCAGTGTGCAATTCATTCACAGCTATTATTTAATTTATAGAAGGTAATCAGAAAGATTTTGGGTTTCTGATATAGCCGAAGGGAAAGCTGAATAAAACTGAAAAAAGTTTATAAAACTCCTTTGATTTTAAGTATTGTACTTTGTATTACAATTCAAACGCTGTCATCCTTTTTTGAAATAGCTCCATTTTCCCCACTCCTCCCCTCCCCTCCTAAACTAAAATATCTCACGATTCTCACAATACATAAAGTTACGTTGCCTTAACAGTTTGACCAGTCCGAGTTGGAAGAATGCGGTGAGGATGACGATGACCACCGCTCTGGTGAGTCGGGTGATGGGGTAAGGTATGAGCTCGGCAATTTCTGTGGTGATGAGTCGTATGAGGTTTCATATGAGTGTCCTGAAGGGGGAGTGGGATATTTCTCACTCCCTGTGAAATGTAACTGACTAGTCAATTGAGTATGTTGTGCATTCAGTGGCATGCGATGTCTCTCCTTCCGCGTGGGTGAAACAACCTCAACTGCATTTGAGTTCGAGATGGCCTGTAAAGCGGCCATTTGCGATGGAGACGTACAACTCTTCTGTACAGTTTGTAGCTGATTTTGCTGAAGCGAGACAGTTGATAATGAGTCTACCGAGCAAGGAAGATTGGGCGAGCTTTCAGCAGAGTAAAGTCTTTGATAATTAGTGTTCTCTCGCCTGTGCGCACTATTAGGAACGTACATACAATCTGACGTTGTGGGTGCCGTGTGCTCCATACGGCTTATTTGCTGATTAATCTGAGTAATCGGCAACACATGACAGGATACCGATAGAGGATCCTGAATGCTGGGCACTGAATCGATATCGTAAACAGCATCTACTGGCGGTACAAATTCTCCACGAGGAAGATTGTCCTGGTCAAATTGGATATCATGGAAAAAATCACTCCCATCAACATTGATGTCATCAAGTCCGAGTTCGGCTCCAAGCACATCATCCAAATGAGCGTTAAGCTGTGACTCCAACATTGGTGGTGATGGCGAGTTAGTTGCAAGAGAGTTGGGCTGTGGTGGCGACAGTGTTGTCGACGTGGAAGGTGAAATACCTCCACCCATGCTGTCCTGGGGAGACAAGCCGTTCATTAAGGCCAGCGCCGGTGGTGAAAAACTGGTTCCTGCGCTAGTGGGTGACAGCCCATTGGCCATGCTCGAGGGTGACAACAAGACACCTGACTGACGTTTAGCAATGTTTACGTTGTTAAAATCACCCACGTAACTCTGGTCATTGGTTCGCTGCTGTTTCCTTCGTTTCCGTTTCACACCCGCCACAGCAACTGCAGTCTTTGCCCGCGCTCCTCCTTTGGGCACAGCTGAGCTAGCACTCTTGTTGTTGGGCGCAGCACGAACAGGGAAATGTGTCACAACTGTGAGCGGTGGTGACTGTGTGCACGTTAAGGGTGAATTTTGTCCCTCAGTAGGGGATGTTGGAGCTGCCGCAATTGGGGACCTACAACCCAAGGACCAGTCAGTAAGAAGCTCTACAATGTCGTCATGAAGTCTTTCTCTTGCAATGTCCTCTGGATTCTGATCCATATTATCCGCAATTTTACGGTTTGCATAGTTACACAACAAACAGCGTACAGTCTGATAACTGCCTTCACGGGCACCAAGGAAGAGAGGAGTCTGACCCTGTAAATTATATATAAAAATTACTCAAGTCCTCTACTTTTATTTCAACCTGGATCTTCTTCCAGGAAATAAAAAAAAACGTTTCTACCAATTTACAGGCCTGATATTACAAGGTGCAGAAGAACAAATCTTTCCAAAAACAGTACCCTAAGTTACCATCCAGTTTTTGAAAGACATAATAATATCAATAATAAAACAGCAGCAGCAACAACAACAACAACAACAACAACAACAACAACAACAACAATAATAATATAACAATAATAATAATAATAATAACAATAATAATATAATATAATAACAATAATAATAATAATAATAATAATAATAATAATAATAATAATAATAATAATAATAATAATAATAATAAT
>JAOBYJ020293135.1:0-15843 GCA_025403565.2 Palythoa heliodiscus | reverse complement strand
GGGGTTATTTGAGAGGGGGGGCTTAATATACTTCTATAATTCTATTTAGGTTCCAGTGAGCAGCACAATACTTTGCTTCAGTTTGTAATTGTTTTATTTATCTAACGCATTTCGTCCACACTGGGACTTCATCAGAGATAACAAAATAATTACAAAGCACACTAGTTAACCATCAAAAACTAAGATGAGGAAATGACAAGGCAGTCACAATTTCTGTTTACATAACTTAGTAATGAGTTGGAACATGCTTTAAAGTACTGACGGTAACAGATTAAAATTGTGGTTTTATAATTTGGACCTCCGGAACAGTGTTGATCTTCATAAGGAAGGGGGAGGTCTTATTAGAGAGAGGGGGCTTAATATGTTTCTGGCTTCATAAAGAGGATTCTTATTAGAGAGGGGGGCTTATTAGAGAGAGGGGGCTTAATAGAGAAAATATGGTATTTACATGCCACTCTGACATGTTGACAAATTGACTTTTGACATAAAAACAAAATGACTTTGATTTGACATGGCAGTAAAGTAACTGTACGTATGGCTAACAGTACTGTTTGCATAACAACAACCCAGATTTTCTTGCTGAGAAAACAGAAAAGTAACAAAAACATTCTAAGACTGGGCCACAGGCAACCCAGTAAAAATTAAATCGCACGGATCAGCTAGCCATTATTTTAGATAAAAAATACTAACACAGGGGTCTTTGTAACTTGCAAATTTGGTCTTAAGATTTTATAAGACTGAAATCCTTGAAACAGATAGTATTCGAAATAACTGCATCGGAAACTGTGCAAGAATATTCGTTTCTACAGTTTTCATTTACGGTTTCACGACTACAACCTGTGTAGAAATGATCAGTGAATTTTTAAGACCTGTAGACTGAGGATTAACGCCGATATCACAAGGTTTGAATTTTTTGTCAAAATACAATCCCTCTAGCCATAAAACACAAGATATAGTCCCAACAGATAGAAATATCTTGGCAACGAATATTTGTGATCGAAATACAAACTTAAGATAGCGAATCGATAAGTATATTCTAGTTAAACGATAAATTTTAAAACGGTAATCTGATCGATGCGTTATGAGCCAACGTCTTACGTATTCTTCTAGATATATTCAAAATGACGCAGATTAAAAGATAAAACCTTGAGTAACAGACATAAAGAATACTTCATCAAAAATTAGGGACATTGCCTTCTAGGAACACATGGCTCTCAATCGATATGCATTGCCATTGGCACAGCACTACAAAAATTAAGATACCAAGTACATACCGATTTACAGCACTCGCAAACCTTTTAACATCAAAATAGTTCCACCATTTCTAAAGACGGCTTATAGAAGCAGAAAACCTTTTTTTCCTTGATGGAAATCACCTTATCGTTGAAAAAGATTGGTAAAATTGTAAGTAATTTTGAAACTTCCCCCAACAGAAATTATCCGCCATGAAATATGGCCGAGACAACGACAGAAATCCAATGATTTGATTGGTGCAGCTAGTACACGTGGTACAAAATAAGGAACCAGCTAGACTGGGAACGAGATTTTGCGCGTGCACATGAAAGATGGCGGATGTTGTCGTCTCTTGGTCTTAACTTGGGAGTTAGGAAATTTATATCTTGGAAAAAATTCAAACTTGTTTCAAAAATGATAAGATTAAGATTTACTTGCCGCAAGTTTGAGAGTGTTACCACCTGCCTCTACTCTATCCTATCTAATGTCAATACACTTTCCCTTTATTCGACACATGGGTGCTTGCAAACTGATGTGCCACAGTCAAAGATGGCCACTAGGAGAGAGCTATACCTATGGCCTGTTACTTATGCAAGAGCTCAGCAGTTGACAATTAAAAAATTTTGTCAAACTTCATCTTCCGGTAATATTAATTGGAGGGTTGTTTACGAGGGGCCATTATCGCGAGCTGTAAAACGTATCAAGATTTTTTCACTAACTACAGCGACTGCTTCTATGATTGGCTGCCCCATCTTGGTTTTCTTTGGAAAACAGAGTGTCCCGTTGGTTGGAAAACTAGCAATTGCTGGCCTCCTTGGAATAGTTGGAGTAGCAACGACACTTTTTCTCCACGCTTTCACAAGGACGTACGTACACAAGGCGTATTTTAGTCCAGAAGAACAGAAGTTTGCGGTAGAGACTTTTTCGCTGTTTGCTAGACTCAAGAGGAGCGAGTTTTATGCTCATGATGTGGTCATTCCTAAAGAAGGGAAAATGTTTTCGACTTTCGAGGCTTATGGCAGGAGATATTTTATTCATGAGGAACTCATTGAAGCACAGCAGATTCTGCAGTTCGTGCGCGATTACCAGCAGAATAGGGACACTTTTACTTCTCATCACATAAACTGATAAACTGAAAAGTTTCCCTTCATTTCTAGATAAAAGTACGTTTGTGCAGGGACAGACTAGGGGGTGAAAGAATGGATGTCCAATCATCCCCAGCAGCATAATCCGAATAGATAATATCTCAATTTACACATCCTCTAACTCTTGACTCCTGTGCGAGACATGTACAGTTGAGGTCTCTCAAAGCTCTTGTGCATCATTCCATTTTCTCATCCATTTTACAATTCAAACTATTTAGGACTGTGTTTTTGCAGAAAACAGAGGTTCAAGGAGATCTCAAACTAATCACACAACTATTTTGTTCGAAATTTGGAAACAATTTGCACTTGTATGTTTTACAAAAAGATCAAATTGCATCTGCCCTATGGGCTCATGCCACATAGAAAACCCACTTATGCAAATTATTTTCAAATTGAACTTAAAGTCATGTGATTACCTATACAAATATCTCTCTTCGAAAATCAACTTTTGATTATATTATTGGACTCTCAATAATTGAGACACAGTGTTGTCAGCAAAAAACTCAGTTGTGAAAAAAACCCAGCCCAACAGTGCAATTAAAATTCATTCTTGAGTTGAGGTTTCATACGAGTTCTGAAGAGTGCATTGTTCAAATAAATATTTAAAAATGAGGCATTAAAACACACAGTTATAATAAAACAATGTCAGATGGCTTTAATGACAATAGTACACACTATCTCATTAACTGGCAAAATTATAGGAACTTAAGATGCCTTATGCAAGTTGAGAGTAATTGTTGACAGAAGTGCTCAGTCCAGGGGTGTCCCTAACGGCTGCAGGGCTTGCCATTTGAAAATCCTTGGCGGATGAAAAAAGGCTCGCCTAAACTATTTGAGGTCAGCAATGCTTTCCATTGAGTATGCTGTTAAAAAAACCTGAAATAACATTCTGCACATCCTAAAGTTTCTCTGTTATATCCCTGGCCTTTTCAATTCTCTGTTTTAAAAACAGTCACATCCCAATATTCCACTTCAGGAAAAAGGAAAACTGAACACTTGAACCCATCAATATAAAAAGGAAAACTGAACACTTGAACCCATCAATATAATTGTTTCGTACTGGTAAGGCACAAATCACAAAAGGTAGCTTCTTCTGTATTCTCCGATGAGGCAAGCGATTTTTGGTGGGTAGGCGAGTGGTTTATCTCTCTTCTCAGATCATATTGTGGGAGCGATGGTGATCGCTTGCCTCAAATGGCAAGGTCTGTGACTGGCAGCTGGCTAAATTGACCTGCTACTTAAGTAGTTTTTCTGGCTACTTTTTCAGAACAAATGATTGTTTTAATAGGTTTTGTATCAAAGCCAGTCTGTCTCCATCACTGATCTATCTGGCTATTTTTAGAAATCTACCATTAACTTGAAGGTTTTGTAATCAAAGCCAGTCTGTCTCCAACACTGATCTACGTGGCTACTCTTAGAAATCTACCATTAACTTAAAGGTTTTGTAATCAAAGCCAGTCTGTCTCCATCACTGATCTACCTGGCTACTCTTAGAAATCTACCATTAACTGTGAAAGTTATGGACAACTGTCAGTCAGAACTGGACAAGAAAAAAAACTGTCCCACTGAAAGATTGAAATTGAGAGTGGTGAGAACAAGAATAAAATCTGTTTCTAACACCATATTCTTCCTAGTTTTGTTTAAGCCTCAAAATCTTAATAAATTTTGAAAAGGAAGGGAGGGTTTTAGAAAATGGAAGAGCAGAGGGGGAGCATATTGATCAGAGGTGAGCAAGAGGGGCGCCTTACTGGAATGTAACTGGTATTAGATCAAATGAAACAATATGATTAAATATGATCCCATAAAATACTATACTGGGAATCAATGTTTAATAAAATATTTATCGACATTTTTGACATAAAATGAACAAAACATACTCCTCTTTTGTGTCAACTGTGGATTTTGGTTACTCTCTACCATTTTCTTTTTAAAAAATTTTTCTATTTTGTTATCCCAAAAAATGTGAATGCTTCTCATAGATGTTTGTTGTGTGTACAGGTCTTTCATGACAAAAACTAGCAAAGAATAATATTTTGGTAAACTCAAATAATTAGTATACAAAAGACTGAAAATTGTTAAAAATGAAAAACTTTTTTACAGCTTAGAAAAACTATTCACAGTTTGCTCAGTAACAGCCACAAGAAAAGAATTTCATTTTGTTGTAAATACTTTCTTCAGACTTTGTGAAGTGTACGGTTTAAACAGTCAGGGGGTACATGTGTTACCCTTGAACCTGCTGGGTATGTGCCTACTAACAGAAATGTGAGTTCGGGACAGCTGAAGTTACTGAATGATACTGTACATAAAATTAATTCTCCAGGTAGTGCTTAAACATATTGCTGTACGAAAATTATTTTCATGGTTGTTGTTCTTGTATAAATGGCGGCAATTTAATATTCTCTTGTGTACATTTAAATTAGACCAACCAGTGGAAAGACCCTGGGAACGAGGTTGCTAGCCTTGTTCTTGAGGTAAACTTTCAAAAGAATATTATGTTATCCAAGACAAGACTAGTTGGGCTAATTTGACTGTGGACAAAAGAATATTAAAATTGCCGCCACTTATGCAATAGGTCTATGGAGTATGACAGTGATAACTGATATCATTGCCAAGCCAGAGAGACATTGAAATGTCTCTCTGATAATTATCATTGCCAAGAAAGTGAGACATTGAAACGTCTCTCTGGCTTGGCAATGATATCAGTTATCTAGTTCTGCCTGAACGAATAGTTATCATGATACATTTTTTCTTTAGTTAAAGTACAGGAACTAGCAGTCAAGTTGGTTGTGAAAATATAAATAAAGTTTAAAATATTATTTTCATTTGTAATTAATCAAAAACAAAAAATCTGTATACCCCAAGAAAAGGGAAATATATGCAAAACAATTCTTGACAATAAAATTATCTAGAACACTTGTCAAAATAATGAATTGCTGGTAATAACCTGCAAACTGTATCACTCCCACCATCACTGATTACTGCTACTTATTTTAAAATTTGTTTTCAGTTACTTAATAAAGTCGATATTCAGTGACTGGTCTGTAGTGATTAGTGAGCTTTCTTGAAGCCATCCTTTCACGTCAATCCCTCTGTCTGTTCATCTGTTGTAGCCTGCTTAGTTTGAGAGGGTGAGAGAGCGAGAGGTCACCTTTCCTTTCCTCCTTCCAAAAGCCCCCATCCTCTTTTTCAATTTTCAATCCCCCCACCCGACCCATTTGCTTTTGTGATTGGTATACAGGCTCTTCTGCTGAACCAAGCTCCACATTCAAGTTCAATAGTTTTTAAAACTTGACAAAAAACTGGCCACTTGCAGGCCACTTTTAAACTAATTTTATTGTACCAGTCAGCCAAATAATTATAGAAGCTTAGTTTTGACAGGTCAGTTTTGAGAATTATGGAATATTTAACACAGCTCAACAGATTCTCAAGGGCAAAAATGAACAACTGTAAGATGTAAACTAAAGACGTTTCAATTAGTACTCTTGATGTTATTCTTCATACAGATCTACAAACATCAGTCCTATTTATAAATTAATTTTGTTATTCCTAAAATAAAGTCACTGTTATGTAGGTCTTGGCTTCAAAATCAGTCTTCCTTTCTGAAAGAAAAAAATAAAACATATTTCTTAGTATAATATTAACTGTCGAATACATGTACTTTCTCTTACAAATTATACATGTACAACACTTAACTTTTATCAAAATGATGAAAAAGTGTTTGAAAACAATCCTTTCCACAGTATACTGATGATATTTGGCTGGAAATTCATCTAATTTATGAAATTTGATGAAAGCAGCAAAGCTTGCACAATATTTAGAAGTTTGAAATTCGCTGACATTTCACTTCCAGATTTTATAAAATCCATAAACTGAAAAGTCACATTACCATAGCCAGAACACTCCTTTTAATGACTCCATTCTAATTAAAACAGCCAAATATATTTAAAACAGTTTGTGTATGAATTACTGTAGTTTTCAGTTTTTTTAGAATGGTGATCAGACTGAAAATCTGTCCAAAATTGACATATACTGCCAAGAATATAACTGCTGCTATTGCTTTGCTCAGAAGCAACAAAATAAATTTATTTCCAACTAGTAATGTTTTTTATGTCTTTTGCACCTTTTTTTAAAAATTGAAAAACCTTCTAAAAAGTTTTAAAGTATAATTTTGAACAAAATTTCAAGGTTTTTTTTTTTAAATGTCTAGTTCTCTTTGAAATCTCCTTGAATTTTATGTATAGTAACTATTAAAGGACTTTTCCAAGACCACCCCAAAATTTAAGGACTTCTCAGGACTGTTTAAACCCTGTCTTCAATATGCATATATACACCCCAGCATAACACCAATAATTGCATGCAATCTCATTTTTAAATGAGATTTAAAAATCTTGACACCCTGGGCTAAACAAACCTCATCACAGGACATGTTGTAATCTCGTAAAACAAGTCGAGTCCTTGCAAGAATTCTAATGAAAAAGTTAAGAGTAAAAATATTCTTGAGATGGATAATCTAAATCTTTATTTAATAGTTTAGGGCTGTTGTAATCAATGGATCCCTTATCATTTTTTTTCACCTAATTCAGAAAAAGGAAATCGGAAATTTGTCACCTCAGCCTCCATGACACTTGTTACTGCTAGCTAAATCCTTTTATGAGCCTAAGTGGCCCATTGGAGCTGCTGCTTATCTCCGGTTTCTGTAGTGTTAAGCGAATGAGAGTCATTTAGTCTCTCTGGAATGGACACTAATCTGCCACAGGTTAACAGAGGTTGGTGATCACTTCACCAACCTCATAAAGAAGGAAAGCTAATTTAAAGTCAACTTTGACAGGAAAGAAGGTTAAACAATATTTGTTTAACACTCAGGAGAACTGAAAATGAACCCAAGACCATGTGGTAGGAAGACAGAGATCTTACCACTGCACCAACCCTGCCAACGTATATCTACTGTACTTGTAAGTCATTATATGATAATTACTTCCTACAGCTTTATGGGTCGTAAGTGACCCACATCTTGCAGGTCAGACCCGCATTTGGACATTGAAACCTGCTGACCCCTCAGGCTAGCATAAAAACCTGCCTTGTTCTTCAATTTTAAGAAATATTTTTGTACATAAACCTTTTGAAGTTAATTGCAAATTTAAATAAAAAACAGGTCGTAAACTGTAATGTAATAAAGCAAAAAACACTTTAAACTTACACAAAAACTACACTATTAAATTGATCCAGAAATTAATTAAAGCTACTTGAAGCTGTTCAACATTAGCTATTTCAGTGGCCCTGAATTGAAATATTTTCAGGGGGAGTATACCCCTGGACCCTCCAAGAATGTCGACCAATTCGCACTTAGAATTTAGCCATCTGCACTTCTAAACAGCTGCTGCAGCCCCTGTTTTTATTGTGTCTAATGCTGCCTTGTCCCCAGTCATTTGAATTTTTGAGTCTGAGTGGGGGATAACAGGATCAAAAAATATCATTTAATTTTGCTTCAAAATGCAGGAAATGGTTTTACATTGAGCTTAACTTTAAAAACTGGTGGGTGAGCATGCCCCACCCCCTCCCCTTCCTTCCTAGAGCCTCACACCTCTGGGGACCCACATCAAATCCATCCAAAATGGGAACGTATGGAGTTTTTGTCCTTTCTTTATGCTACCTACAGTTAGTATAATTTAATAATTATACCAAATCAGTAAAGGATACATTTGTGGTGCCATGACTCTTCTATGAATACCAATTAGGAATAGAAACAATAAATTGCAACAACTAATTGTGAAGAAGATGTGATACCAAATGGACTGAAAAAAGCCTTTATGCTGTGGAAAAAATTAATAAAGAAATTTCCAATTAATATCTTATTTATTATAAAATAAAAATTTTACGCGTAGAATATTTCACAAAATCTGTGCTGACTACTATTAGAGTGACATTTGCAGATTTAAAACACATCTGTAATTTATGTCATAATTTTTTATGTCAAAAGTGTGTCATATTCAGTTTGTCTTATTTTGTAGGGAGGGTGGAAAAATATACTCGATACAGACCTGTCAACCTAAAATTTTCAAAACCTAGAGATTTTAGATTTTTCTTATAGAAAAACAGGGAGATTTGGTCAAAAACAGGGAGATCACAGGAATTCGATAAGGGAATAAATATACCTGATAAAGTGTTGTGCTCAGCAAGAAGTTTATGACAAATATGATCATGAGAAGTATCTTGAGTTCATGATAATTTTTAGTGTTGTTTTTGTTAATCAGTAAGCACTAACAAAAAATTGGAAAAGTCAATGTGACCATTATATCATAATTATACTTCTGTAAAAAGAAAACATACACAATGGACCTGTCTTTGAAACATAAGATGTTCTTTGGAGTCTTTGAAGCATAAGAGAGAAAACACAATGGAGTTGTATTTGAAAGATTACATAGCTTGATTACCCATTTAGTCAGTTCATCACATATGATAATACATTATGAATTTATCTATTGATTTCTGCTAGACGTCTTTAAAACTGGGAGAAAAATTATAAAAACCGGGAGACCGGGAGAAAGCAGTCAAACCCGGGAGTCCCAGTAAAACTGGGAGAGTTAACAGGTCTGTATAAAGCTTACCATGCTAAAAATGATGTATTGTCCACAACATAAAATCAAAATAGTATCAATGTTCTTGCGCTCTTTGTACTTTTTTCCTCTAAATTCAAGGGATATGCTAAAAACTTCCATGTTTTTAGACCATGTATGAGTACTTTTCACTAACGTTTTTAAGTTTAATAAAATTCAAGGTTTTTCCAAGATAAAGAACACCTCAAAGTTCAAGGACTTTTTCATGTGAGTTTGTGCTATAAACTAAAACTTTATTAAATAATACCAAACCTAAATTACTGATCATGACATCAGACTTCTCACCTGAGTACTGTCGGTAAGCCAGCCCCAGGCTGTGTATAATGTCCACAATGATGACATAACTAAAAGAACTAACATACAAACAAATGAAAGCTGACATCAAACAACAAATATTTTCTTGAAAGTATTTCAGAGTGAGATAGCACAAAGCCATAACTCAAAATATTAAACACAAAGAATCTAGACATTTCAGTAAACTAAAAGCAGCTCTCGCTGCAGCACGATAGAAAGGAAATTGGAAAACAATAAATCTATATTTTGAATCAGCAGGCACGTTTATAGAACTGCTAAAATCTTTTTTAATGCACAAGTCAAGTTATTCTTAGACAACAGTTTTGTGTCAGTGTGTGGCCTTCGCAAACGTACGCAAAAACTAAAGGGTATTTAAATGCACTACCGTAAAAACGAAAATGATGCGCTAACAGTCCCTTGTCATACTGGACAAAACTCACGTCTCCATTTTCCGGTTTTCGGTCCAATGCAACCGACATACTCTGTTAGTCTCCGCTCAAAAGCTTTTAAATCTAAAAATAAAGAGTTTATTTCATTAATCTGAGTAATTAAATTGATGATTGTCAGGCAATTTTAGAAAATACCTTCTGTTACTTCAGCCTGGTCTAGATATCCACCGTACATTTCCATAATTTCCTTTCTTGATCTGCCTATGTGAACACGCATGTCTCTGTACTTCGTGAAAGAATCGCAAACAACAGTCGATTTTGAGAAAAAGGCAAAAGTGATGTCACGCGAGAAACGCGCGGGAAGAATGTGGGTTGAGCCTGCGGTAATGGTAGGAAAATTAGCCTTGGGCATGCGCACATCTTACTTCTTTTTTGCTGGAGCTTTCAACATGGTGTCTCAGTGGAGAGCAGCAGGATTGAGGTAAAAATTCGGGGTTTTTTTTGTCGGAAAATGCTGTCATTTTTGGCTTCTGGATTAAAAAGAGAACAAGGAACAGATCTTACTGCCTTGAGAGATAGATGAAGTTTTTTAAAGATATAATCAAAATTATTTTGCTAAAATTGGACACTGAGACAGTCCTAGAAGTTCCATACCAATTCAAAGAATACAAAATCAGTCACTTTTCTATTTCTTCAGCTGGTTCAAAAGTATTCAGTATGTATCGTACTGGGGCGTTTTAATTATACACTCATAATTTAGGTTCTATATGACTTATATGAGTTGAGTGGGGGAGTCATGTTCTAGCAAACTGATACCAACATCTGGGTGTTGTGAGGAAGACTTATTTTTGCAGAATAAAGTTATGTGTAATCTTCATTATGTAAAAACATCGGAAGTGTAAAAACTTTGTATGCCTAATTAAGAACATTCCCGTGTGGAATTTTTCCCAAACAGTTATCATAGAGGGATCTATACTATTGACAAACCTAAAAGATACTAATCTATCCAGGGAATGGATTAAACATTAATAAATATTAATAAACACATATGCTGTAAGAGAAGAACTTTCACTGCTTCTGTTTGAATTGCTGTTGGAATTTCATTTATGGTACAAAATATTGTTGGAAGTGGCAAAATAAACTGTTGTTGTTGTTGTTGATAGAAAGTCAAAATATGAATGCATCCTGAATCAGTCTTTGCAGTAAACAGCGATTGTTCATGTGGCTACTACCCTGTAAACACATGTTTTTCATGAATATATGCCACTTAAAGAATTTAGTTACAAAACATCTCAAACTAAATTTTGTGTATGCTTACTTTCAGCTACTTGCAATACTCAGCCATCTGTGCAAGATTAGTAAGAAGGTGCTTGAAGCCTGAATTCCGAGCAGATATTGGAAGATTTGATGAGTCTTTGCTAAAAGCTGTGAAATGGGAAAATGGAAAACCTGTCAGGCAACCAAGTAAGAACTTTTTTTGGCCTAGAATATTTGAAAGAAAGTAATTAATAATCATTAATTATTATAGTGAAACATTTTGGCTTTATTTATATTTATGGAACATACTTGTAAAAGGGCTCAACAGCAACAATAATAATTTTATTTGTATCCCTCTAATTTTTATATAGCACAGATTGGATTTATAAGGAGAGGGAACTGGCTGTCTGAAATAACTACAAAGCTAAACTAGTCAGACAGTCAGGAGCTAAAGTGTTTATACTTTGCATGTACACAAAACGCAAAAGGTTTCTGGAATCCTTTTTAGTTACTGCAAGTTCTCAGAAAATTTTATTGTTATCACATCGAGACCTTGGGTAACAAATGTTTGTTTTGAAGGACCTGTCTTCAGCTTTTAATAATTGGAAGGTTACATTTTTGAATCTTTCCTTTCAGTGTACCCCATTAAAGGTTTTGGCTATAGTACTATCTAAAACCAAGGACCCATATTCATTTTTTTTTTTCAAACTATCCAGCCAGGCAAATAAGACTAATTTTATACTTGTCTGTGGCAAAATTTAGTGTCTTATAAAAGTTATTTCTATAAAATATTGGAGAGGAACAGTTTTAAGCAAAAAAAATTATATTATCTAATCAACATTCAGTATATTTACAGCATTCATTGGAAAACTTTTCTGATCGAGCTGGACCTGTAATGGGTTTGTTTTGGTGGTCTAACTGATTATGTTGTGGTCTTGGCCCCATTGCTGTGAAAATGGGTCCCTGTAAAACACAGAGGGTACACCAAACTTTCTTTTTTAAAAATGTTTACAGAATTGTGAAAAATTTGTATGTTTCTGGATTTAATGAAATAAAGATACAGAATAGTTTACTGTTTCATTTCTTTACTTGCAGAGAAAATTAATATGGGCCAGTGATAAAAAGATGAAGGAGTGACTTTTTGTGGATTTCAAGATGCAAGTTACTTTTGTCTGATCAGAAATTTAAAAGGCAGACTATGTTTGGTTGTTGAACAGAAATGTTTTGTATTTATAATTGTGTGATCAAGTCAAGAATAAAACAGCTGTTTTTACAAAGAATGCAGTGTCTGATATAATTAAGAAATGGTTCATAGGTGATGTACGTCTATCAAGTTAATGAGCAGGAGGTTGCTAAGAATGAAAAATGCTGAGAAGCACAGAGTGAAGCTGAGTGGTTCTGTAGCTTTTTGAGTGCTTAAGAGACCTCCCAAGTGCTTAATAACTTAGTAGAGATCTGTAAATTAACCTCACAATAATTTAATAACATTGACAGTATGTATTTGTTCAAAAATTATTCTCAATCCCTGTCAAAATGGTTCATGCAACTGCTAAAAAATTAAGCTAAATCCTGTAAGAGCCAGCAGAAGCTGATACTCATTTTACCGACCTCATAAGGATGGAAATCTGAATCAACTTTGGCAGAAAAGAAGGCCACACAAATGTTCAATGCTTGGCAGAGCTGGGATTTGAACCTGGGACCTTGTGGTTGTAAGGCAGAAATCTTACCACTGCACCAGCCTTGCAGCCATTGTTCTCATGCTACTGCTGTATTATTTAAACTGTAAACCTGAAAAAGATTTCAGCTTTTAAACCAATCCAGCATACTTATAAGTGATGGAGTGAAATATAGAACATTAAAAAACATTTTCTAGAACTAGTTTTTATAGTCTCCTCTCAGCCATTGTCAATGTAGCTCTCACCAGGCCATAATGGTTGCTCTAGAGCAAAACAATCTTTTCCTCAAACCCATCAAATTTGTTTAAAAAAGAAATTAGAGTTATTTTCCATGCCCAAATATCTTAAATGGCATGAAAGGACTCTGAACTTAGAAACTGAACAGCAATATGACAGGTTCCTATTCTTCAGACATGTTCAGACCTAGTCAAAACATTTTCATATGTAGTTTCAATCAGGACTGCTCTTGTACAATGGCCTCCGATGTCAACTTTGCTGATGATCAAGATTCTGGTCACCTTCAGTTTATGATGATTATTTAGAATGTTTTAAAGTTGTGACATTAGCAGTTTAATTAAAATTTGTGTTTGCAACTTTATTAGGTGCTTCACCATGTTTCAGATGTTTTCCAAAATGGCATATTTCAGTTTAGGGAGTGTGAACACCACACCTCGGTAACTCTAGGGCTGGGTTGTTCAAAAACTGGTTATTAAACCTGGGTAAATAGGCCACAATTCAAGAAGCAATTCTTTTACAAAGAAAAGATTTATAGTGCTTATAAAAACATAGAATAAGACGTTTGCTATAATTGCACTTATCACAGTCCATGGAAGAAAACCCACTTTATATAGTTGTGTCTGCATTCAAGACAGCTACAGCAGAACCCCACCTTACGACCACCTCATTAATATGACTGCCTCATTATTACAACCGCTTTATTTTGGCCCAGCAAAATGCCCATACATTTTCTTATAAAAGAAAACGTTAATGCAACCACCCCCATTAATGCAACCAACAACCACTTCTTTAATTTCTAATGAGCACATTTCTTTGTTTTTAACCTTGTTAATATGACCACTGATACACTCCAGCAGACAAGTGGCAATAGAAAATATAAAGTAAATGCAAAGTGACTGCCTTAAGTACAGGACAAGCCACTCAAGAGTTACATATTTTTCCTAAAATCATCTTCATAAATGAAACTGGAACCCATGCACTCCTCATGATTGCAGTTTGTTCCTGTTTGTTTGGTTTCAGTTGCCCTTGTCAAAATGGTTCTGTTTCAGTTAAAGTGTAATTATTTTGTTAATTTGAATGTGATGTAATGTAAATGCTTGAGAACAGTTGTTTGAAGGTGAAACACTGCAGTTGATATGCTTGCAATAAGCATCATTTTAAACATGCCAGCTATGAAAATATATGACCCTACCCTGGTAATAAAACCACCCAGTTAATACTACCCACTTTATTTTGGCCCGTTGGTGGTCCTATTAACGGGGTTCCACAGTATAATCAAAAGCAGCTTTTAGAGTAGTGTTACAGCCTTAAAGATGAAAACTTGGGGTTTATTTCCAGCTTTTTGGGGGAATATTTTTTTGTGTGTGAGGTGTCCAAAAACTGCAAAAATCACAAAAAATAAGCTCCCTTGAAAATAAAATATTATGTGGCACTGAAATAGTTTTTCTATAGTTCTCTACCTCTAGGAAACATTCAGTGGCAGAATTCTGTGGTAAGATAAACACTCAAAGTAATTATTATGAAAAAAACATTTGACCCTATTAAACTCCTTCACTTTTGATCAATGCAGAGAAAAACCAGATAACTGGATTGTTAGTCACCTATTTCATATAGTTGTTGACACTGAAAAGTGAGGGATTAAAATACCCAGCCAACAGGAAAACTATAATTACTTTTTAAGAATCCTGGAAAATAACTATGTCACTACTACAGGGGTAGCTGCATATTTGTTCAAAACCTCATTAACTTTAACCTTGGATATTTTTAGAAGCCAAAATTCAAGCAGTAACTGATTTCTTAACCAAGGATAAATTAATTTAATTTACAGTTCTTATAATTAAAACAATGTTCACTTACTCCAAGGACAAAATTATTATAATCCCAAATTTATAGTTTCAATCATTCTGTGTGAGGTTGAAAACAAGAACATGGATTAAAATTTAACCCTGCTTTAGTGCTACCAAGGTAATTGGCTTATGGACAACTGGGCCTCGTAGTTTATGTCAAAAATCACAGAATCTTTCCTGTGCATACTTTTTAAAGCCTGAACATGATTTTGATATTACCTTGGGTACCAGAGGCAAACTTGCTTCTAAGGCTGGCCGGCCTTTATAGATAAGCGAGTTTGCCTCTGGTACCCAGGGTATTTTAGCATGTGCATACCAGTTAAATCTCTTTTAATTGTAATTTTTAACATTTTGAAACATACAATGCAAATTATTAACTGCTTTGACAAAAATGCCAATGAAATTATTCCCTAAATTTCACAAGTATACCATTTGATTACCTTTTCAAATCAGGGGCGACAAATTATGCTCACAACCATTGGTTTTTGACTGGTTTATTCTCTTAAAAACTCCAAGCCTTGAAAAGAATAAGTTTAAAGATAAAAGCA
Organism: Palythoa heliodiscus; assembly: GCA_025403565.2. Taxonomy (NCBI): domain Eukaryota; kingdom Metazoa; phylum Cnidaria; class Anthozoa; order Zoantharia; family Sphenopidae; genus Palythoa; species Palythoa heliodiscus. The sequence goes on along the minus strand of JAOBYJ020293135.1, from coordinate 603 downwards.
CACATTTTGGCTATAGTTTGCAATTTTCAGAGTTTCTCGACAAAATGCCCAAGGTTTCTCATTTCCAAATTCAACATGAAAAGTTGTGTGATTAATTTCTAATGATACATATGATAAATTACAAACTGAGCAATATATGTTCTCTGCCGGCAAAATAAAAAACTTTGAACTTTGGACTGTGAACTTTGTGCAACATGCCACCAAAACAAATGATTTGAGACAATTTGTATTTTCATATGTGAAATTATGAATTAACGCTGAAATTTTGTTTCAGAATTAAAGAGTAATTATCACCCATGGTATTACACAAGAAATTTTTTCACACCAAATCCTCAAATAATATGCTATAATATAAACAATGGACAGGTATGAAAATAAACTGTTCAATATGAAACCAATGCAATCATTACAAAACTTTCTTATTAGTAATAATAAATACTATATTTACTATTATAATTATAACTGCAAAAATTAATAACTTGGAACAATTATTTAGCCGGGCCAATTTATTTTCCTGTTTTACTACAAACTTGCAGATTTTAATTTTTTGAAAACTGAAAAAAAAAATTCCATCTGAGCTAAAAACAAAAACTGAAATTTAAT